>PTFA01000400.1:0-12716 GCA_003342895.1 Casuarius casuarius
CCCGCTCCCGGCCCCCCCGAGCCCCCGGCGCCGCGGGGCTGTGCCCGACCCGGGAGGCAGCGGCAGGGACGGGCCCACGCGTCGCTCCGGGCCCTGCAGGGCTCCGTGCGGGGCCGTGGCCGCGGCGTGCTGCTGCCGTGCGTGTGCGGTGTCCCCGGGCCCCGGACAAGCCATGTGCGTGTGCACGGTGTCCTCGGGCCTCCCCGGGCCCCGGGCAAGCCGTGCATGTGTGCAGTGTCCCCGGGCCACGCCATGCTGCTCCCATGTGTGCACGGTGTCTCCCGGCCTCCCCAGGCCCCCTGCAAGCCCGCGGCTGTGCCATGCTGCTCCTGTGCGTGTGCACGGTGTCCCCAGACCTCCCCGGGCCCCGCGCAAGCCCCGGGCCCCGCCGTGCCGCTCCCGCGCGTGTGCACGGTGCACGTGTCTCCGCAGACCCCCCCGGCCCCGAGTCCCACGGCGCAGCTCCGCGTGTGCCTGCACAGCGCCGCGCGGGAGCGTCGGAGGCGGCGTGCTCCGGCAGGGCAGCGCGGTGGCCGGCAGCACCCCGACTGCGCCGGCACCCGAGGGTGCGCGGGGGGGACCCGAGAAAGGGCCCCCCGGAGCTGAAAGCAGGGACAGGCCAGCAGCCCTCCCTCGCCGCCGGCCCGCGGCCCGGTGCTGCGGCCGCCTGGCAGCTGTCAGCAGGGCCGGGCCTCGCTCCCGCGCTCCCCCGGGAGCCGGCACCTGCTTGGGATGTTTCGGCGTTTTTCCCTCCCCGGGAGCCGCGAATCCCCTCAGAGGGGAGAGGAGGCACGTGCTTCCCGCAGCGGCTGCTGGAGCCGGCGAGGGAGCGGCAGGCTTTCCCCAGGGAAAACCCCGCGGCTCTGCCCGCGGGCTGGACGGCTGCCCCAGACGTGCCGATCCCGCTGCCGCTCGCAGTGCATCCCCGGGGAGCAGCCGCCTGCGGCTCCGGGACCCCGGGGAGCGCGGTGCAGCACGGCACGGTGCAGCACGGCACGGTGCAGCACGGCACGGTGCAGCATGGCACAGCACGGCACGGTGCAGCACGGCACATTGCAGCACAGCATGGCACAGCATGGCACGGCACGGCATGGCACGGCACGGCACGGTGCAGCACGGCACGGTGCAGCACAGCATGGCACAGCATGGCACAGCATGGCACGGCACGGCACGGCACGGCACGGACAGCTCGGCCTCCCGGCACTCCCAGCCGCCGGCTTTCCAGCTGGCCGAGGCAGCGCTTCTTGTCGCCGTGTCGCAAGGCCATCTGCGATCAAGGGTCATTTTGCAAACGCCGGGGAAGAGGCCGGCGGCCCAGGAAGCCCACGGCGCTCCCAGCGGCATGGCGAGCCGGCGGGGTGGCAGCAGCTATGCGAGGAATCGGGGGAGGCTCTGCACTACGTAACCCCGCGATGCAACCCGAGCCGCGGGCAGCGGCGGCAGGCCGGGCGCTCCCATGCACCGGGCAACCGTCCCCGCGGTGCCCCCGCCGCTGCCGAGCCAGCGGGGGCTCCCGGTGCTACCGGGTCCTGCTGCTCCACCGGGGCGGCTTTGCCGGCGCCGGGAGCTGGAGGGAGGGTGGAAGCGCCGTCTCGCCCCGCGTTCCTGGGGAACGGGGAGGCACTGAGCTCCGTTAGCCGTCCCGTTGTATGGGATGTGGGAATAATTGGGTTTGCTAATGCAATTGCGACCACGATGCGAAAATCCTACTGGAAAATGTATTAGAGCAATTATCCGTCTCACTCCGCAGCCGGGCGTAGCATTAATATTCAATTTTGATGTGGAAGTCCTATTATGTTAATGACTTTGGTGACAAAAGTCATTAATGTAAGACTTTTTCTTTCTGGCGCGGCATTAGCCGGGGTGAGCACCACCGCGATGCCGGTGCGGCTGGCGGGATCAAACGGGAACACGCTGCAAGCGCAGGCGCCGGGGCCCGGGGACGGTGCCACAGCCGGGGACACCGTGCATGCAAGCCCAGGTTCGCAGCGATGCCGTGCATGCAAGCCCAGGTTCGCAGCGATGCCGTGCATGCAAGCCCAGGTTCGCAGCGATGCCGTGCATGCAAGCCCAGGTTTGCAGCATCCCTGCACGAGCCTCTGGCGGCCTCCCGAGCCGAATTGGGGAGCTCTGGGGAGTCAGGACCAGCTGTGGCACCGCTGGCAGCTCAGCACCGTCCGCCCGCCCACCCCAGGCCTCCCTGCAGCGTCGTCCCTCGCAGCTCGGGGCAGGGTTTGAACACGCAGTCCCGGGATTCAGGAATTGCCGGTAATGGTAAAAATTACATTGACCTTCGCCTTTTAGCAAAGGCGCCTTTCAAACGGCAGTAACTCACGGCCGCGAGGCCGGGGACGATTAGTTAATATATTGGCTTTGCCTGGAGCGGGCGGCAGCCGGGCAGCCGGGTGCAGCGCGGGCTCCCGCCGCGTCCTGCTCCTGTTCGGGCCGTTCGGGAAGCAGTAAATCTCCCCCAGGCTGAGGAGGTGCCGGCAATTCCCAGAAAGCGCCGGGCAGAGCCGGGATTTCTGGGGTTCCCTGGGAGGCAGCGTGGTGCCCCCCCGGCCGAGGCACCGTGCGAGGCTGCAGCAGGGCTCCCCTGGGCAGGGACCCCGGTGCAGGGGCCCGGTGCATGGCCCTGGTGCGGGGACCCCGGTGCAGGACCCCGGTGCAGGACCCCGGTACAGGGACCCCGGTGCAGGGACCCCCGGTGCAGGGCCCCGGTGCACATCCCCGGTACAGGGACCCCGGTGCAGGGGACCCCAGTGCAGGACCCCGGTGCACATCCCCGGTGCAGGGACCCCGGTGCAAGGGACCCCGGTGCATGGCCCCGGTGCACATCCCCGGTGCAGGGACCCCGGTGCGGGGCCCCGGGGGGCGCCGCGCGCACGTGGCCGGGCAGGGCCGGGGCAGCCCGGCCGCGCCGCCCCCTCCCCCCGCGCGCCCATTGGCCCCGGCGCGTTCCACAGACAAAGGCCGGCGCCCCTGCGGGCCCGGCGCGCCGCCCTCATTGGCGGGGGCGGGGAGGGGGGCGTGGCTAAGGCAGACGGAGGGCGTGACGATACTGACCCCGCCCTAGCACCGCCCCAGCTGCCTTAAAAGGCGCGGGAGGGGGCGTGGCCGTGGCTGCGCGCGGGGGGAGGGGCGGCCCCGCGGCTGGGCCCCGCCCCCGCCTGCGGCGCTCGCTCCGGGGAGCGGGGCCGGTTCGGCTCGGCTCGGCCCGGCTCGGTTCTGCCCGACTTCGGTCCGGCTCGGTCCGGCTCGGCTCGGCCCAGCCCGGCTCGGTTCGGTTCAGCCCGGCCTCGGCTCGGTTCGGTTCGGCCCGGCTCGGCCCGGTTCGGCTCCCGCGGCGCCCGGCCCCGCCGCGCTCCGGAGGCAGGTACGTGCGGGCGGCCCGGCCCGGCCCGGTTCGGCCCCCTCTGGCCCGGCCCGGCCCTGCCCGGTGCTCGTGGGCCCGGCCCGGCGCTGGTGCCGGGGGGGGCGGGCGGGGGGCGCCCGCGTGTGCACGCGCGTGTGCAAGGGGGGCGCCCGCGGCGGGGGAACGCGCCCTGCACGCGCGTGCACGTGTGCAGCGTGCACGGTGTGTCCTTGTGCAGCGACGTGCAGCGCGGGTGGTGCACACGTGCTTCGGGGTGCAAAGTGCACGGTGCACGCGTGTGCCGGTGTGCCACGTGCACGCTGTGACCTTGTGCACGGATGTGCAGCGTGGGTGGTGCACACGTGCTTCGGCATGCAAAGCGCATGGTGCATGCGTGTGCTGGTGTGCCACGCTTGTGCATCGATGTGCAACACGTGCACACGTGCTTCGGTGTGCAAAGTGCATGGTGCCTGCGTGTGCAGTGTGCAACGTGCACAGTGTGTCTGTGCATCAACATGCAGCGTGCACAGTGCACGCAGCTGTGTTGGTGTGCAGCGTGCGTGGCGTGTGCTTGCGCGTTGGTGTGCAGTGTGCGTGGCACGCGTGCGTTTTGCTGTGCAGGCTGTGTGCTGTGCACGTTCGCAGGTGTGCATCAGTTTGCGACGGTGCATTACGGTGTGCTGATGTGCATGGGTGTGAGTGTGTTACAGATCGCGTGTGACGTACAAGCGTGTCCAGATGTGTTACGGTGTGACATGCAGGCCTGCGTGAGTGTGCCAGTCTGTTAAGGTTTGTGTGTGACAGACACGACTGGAGGGTGTGTGTGCATCAGGAGGGTGTTACACGCAGCTGTGTGTAAATGAGGGTGTGTGACAGGCTCGTGGCACAGGCACAAGCGTAGGCGTGTGTGTGGCGCACGTGTGTAAGTGGCCTGTAGGTGCGTTACCGGGCTTGTGCAGCACACGCTTGTGAGCCGGCCTTGCACGCGGGGCGTCTGCACACCCGATGCCTGCACGCAGCGGTGCCGGCAGGCGCGCGGAGCAGCCCGCGTGTGCACACGCTGCCGTGTCACGTCTGCACCCATTTTCACTAGCAATCGTTGCACACCCGTACGGGGCTGCGCACGCTCGCGTGCCTGCGGGTTACAGGCGTGTGCGCACACCGGCGCGGTGCATGCTGCATGCACGGGCGCGTTGCTGCGGCCCCGGCCCGCCCGCGCCGCCTCTCCCCGGTGCCGGGGCCGCCCCTCCCGCGCCGGCGTGACCGCGACTCCCCTCTCGTTTCCAGGCTGCCGGCACTCGTGTGACGCACGGCGTCTCCCGGCCCGCGCGGCGCGAGGACGTGAACTTTAGTCTCCAAGCAATTAAGGTGCCTGAAACTGCACTTCATTAATGGTTGTTATGCAATAAAAGCGATAAAACTGCCCTTATTTGCAATATAAAAACGCAATTTGTTTTAATTTATGTTTTTAAATACTCGCCGGGTCCTTGGCGGGCGCTGCCAGGCATCTGTCTTCGGGGCCGGCCGCCGCGTGCCGCAGCCGGGGAGGGGGGCGGCCGCCTGGGGACCCTCCCCGGGGGGCAAACGGGGCCGGGCGGCAGGAGCTCGGCGCTCCCGCGGTTGCGTTGCGCCCGGCAAAGACGGATCGGGCTGTTTTCCGGGGGACAAAAGTCAGAGAGCGACGTTCCAGGTCTGCCGCTGCCTTCCCAGCTGCTGCCCTGCTCTCCCCGGCAGCGCGTGTGTGTGCACGCACACACGTGCACGCACACACATGCACACACACACGTGCACACACATGCACAGCCATGCACACACACGCGTACACACATGCACACACATGTGTGCACAGATGTGCGCACACGTGCACACACACACACACGCACATGCGTGTGCACACGCCTGCGCACCCCCCGCTAAGCAGCGCGAGACAAAGGCGGCGGCTCTGCAATCAGCCCCCGTTCATTCGTGCCGCCCCCCCCGGTGCTTTTCTGCATTTTCAGAGAAGGGGCTGCGATCCGGAGCCGGCCCTAAGCCACCTTCTCTAATTACAGTAATTGCGGGCTGCCGGCGGCCCCCGGGGGCAGGTTTATTCTCCTCAGCTCTCCAAATCCAGGCGCGAGGAATCTGGGCCATCAGGCAGGACTGGAAAGGTCTCCGAGCCGCTCGGGCTTCCCGGCAAATCCCTGGTCGGGGGCGACACCGCTGGCCCCGCTCTCATCTCGCGCGCTAACACAATAAACGCGCCTCTCCGGCGCTGCCCGTGTGCCCCCAGCACGCACCGGGGCTCCGCGCGGCTCCGTGCCGGGAAGCACCCGGGAAGCAGCCGGCACCCGCCGCGGCATCGGGCAGCCCGGGGACGGGGCCCGGCCCGGCGCTCGCTCACAAGTGCAACGAGTTTGCTGGTTTGCAGCTCAGCTCGCGGCATCCCCGGGCTGGGGCATGTCTGAGCCCCACCGGCCCCGGCCTCGCCGGCGGGCTGCTCCAGCGGGACGGGCTCCAGTGCGGGGTCCGCGGGAATCGCTGCAGCCCACGGGAATCGCTGCAGCCCACGGGAATCACTCCAGCCTGCGGGAACGGCTCTGGTCTGCAGGAATCGCTCCAGCCCACGGGAATTGCTCCATCCTGCAGGAACGGCTCCGGCCCCCGGGAACGGCTCCGGCCCCTGGGAACGGCTCCGGCCCGCGGGAACGGCTCCTCGGCTGCCCCAGCAGCACCGGCCCGGGGCGGCTGCGCAGACTGAGCGCCGGAGCAGCAGTGCCTCCTAATTTCTTTGTTTTAATGAGAGGGAAAATGAGGTTTTACTAATCACGTGGGATTTAAATATTGCCTTAGCGTGTTTGGCTTTACAAAGCAAAATCGATAACGGAAAGAAGGCGGGAGCAGCGGAGGGGCCGCGTGCCCGGGGCTGCAGCTGGCTCCCGCTGCGCCCGGCCCGCGCGTGGGGGTGCCGGGGTCCCGCCGGCTGCCGGGCTGCGGGACGGGGTCGTCCGCCGGCGGCCTCGCGGCGCGCGGCGAAGCCACCTGAGCCCTTTTTTCTGCCAGTGTTGAGTTAGGGGCCGTGTAAAACTAATTGGATAAACATGATTTCCCCGCTAACTCGGTGCAGATGTCTCCTCCGCGCGGGAGCGAGGTGCTCCCTGCCTCCGCGGCCGGCGGCGGCTGAGCGAGCGGCACCGCGGGGCGGCTCCCCGGGCACACGCGTGTGAGTGCGTGTGCACGCGGGTGCGTGTGCGCATCTGCAGGTGTGCATGTTTGCACGCATGGCTAGGTGTGCACGTTTGTGTTTGCACGCGTGCCCGGGGGTGTGTGTGCCTGCATTTGCACGTGTGCCCAGGTGTGCACGTTTGCATTTGCACGTGTGCCCAGGTGCATGTGTGTTTGCATTTGCACGCGTGCCCAGGTGCGTGTGCACTTGCACACCAGCCGTGTGCTGCAGCCTGCCCAGGACAGCACCTCCCGCCGCGGTGCCCGTGCATCCGTGGCTCTCCGCACCGGGCAGCCCCGGCTGCGGCAGCCGTCTCGGAGAGGCGTGGGCCTGGGCCGGCGTTTCGGGGGCAGAGGATGCGGCCCCGGCACACGCGGGGGTTTCTGTCCCGGAAGGGCCCCCGAGGGGCTCGCGCCCGGCGGGGCTGCTGCGCGCCGGCTGGCCGGCACCCGGCGGCAGGCGTCGGTCGCGTCGGGGCCAGATGTCTGCGAGCTCCTTTGGTCTGGAATTAGCCTGGAAATCCCCCCGGAGCAGCCCGTCCCGGGGGCACGGCGGCGCTTCCGCTCCCAGATGAGATGCAGAAGGGTCGATCGCGGGGGGCCGGGGGAAGCGGGGCAGAGGGCCGCAACGGCTGCTGTGCACGGAGGTGCTGCACGCCGCGGCTGGGGCAGGACGCCGTGTCCCGTCCCGGGGCGGGATGCCGCAGCCTGTCCCAGCGCAGGGATGCCGTGTCCCGTCCCGGGGCGGGATGCCGCAGCCTGTCCCAGCGCAGGGATGCYGTGTCCCRTCCCGGGGCGGGATGCYGCAGCCTGTCCCAGCGCAGGGATGCYGTGTCCCRTCCCGGGGCGGGATGCCGCAGCCTGTCCCAGCGCAGGGATGCYGTGTCCCGTCCCGGGGCGGGATGCYGCAGCCTGTCCCAGCGCAGGGATGCYGTGTCCCRTCCCGGGGCGGGATGCYGCAGCCTGTCCCAGCGCAGGGATGCTGTGTCCCRTCCCGGGGCGGGATGCCGCAGCCTGTCCCAGCGCAGGGATGCTGTGTCCCGTCCCGGGGCGGGATGCCGCAGCCTGTCCCAGTGCAGGGATGCCGTGTCCCGTCCCGGGGCAGGATGCTGCAGCCCGCCCGGCGCCATCCCCCTCCGTGGTGCCCTGGGCTCCCCGGCCCCGAGCCCAGCGGTGACCAGCCGAGGTGGCGGTGGCCGTTTGGGACCGTGACGCTGCCATTTCGGGGCCAGGCAGAGTTTCCTCGCTCCGAAGCCTAAATCTGCTCGTCGCGGCCCTGCACAGGAAAGGGCCGGGGTTACGCGGAGGCTAACGCTCTGCGGCTGCAGCCGGGGGCGGAGGGGAAGAGAGTCAATTAAAAAGGAGAAAAATGAAAGGGCTTCCGAGGGCCTGCTGACAGCCTCGCGGTCTCCAGCCCATTCCCCGTCCCCCGGCAGCAGCCGTGCGCGGCCGTGCGGGCGCCCGCGGTGGCCGCGTGCAGCCCTGGCGTGTGGCTCCTGCCCGGCCCTTCCCCGCGCGGCTCCGCTCGCCCCGCCGGTCACGGGACCCGTCTCGGAGCGGGGCGCCCGGTGGCTCCGGGTTTCTCCGGAGGGTTTCTCCGCCCCGCGGGGGGTGAGCGCTCGCCGGGGCCGGGGGCCGGGGGCCGGGGGCCGGGGCAGAGCGGGCCGGGACTGGCTGCCGGGCTTGGGAGCATCGCGGGGACCGGGCGGTCCTGGTGTCCTGGTCCTGGTGTCCTGGTCCTGCAGCATCCCCACCCCATGGCATCCCCACCCTATGGCATCTCCACCCCATAGCATCCCCACCCCACAGCATCCTGGCCACATGGCAACCCCACCCCACAGCATCCCCACCCCACGGCATCCCAGCCCCATAGCATCCCCACCCCACAGCATCCTGGCCACATGGCAACCCCACCCCACAGCATCCCCACCCCACGGCATCCCCACCCCATGGCATCCCGGCCCCATGGCATCCCGGCCCCATGGTGTCCCAACCCCACAGCATCCCAGCCCCATGGCACCCCCACCCCACAGCATCCCAGCCATGGTGCTGCCAGGTCCTGCCCCAGCGCTGCCCCAGGACCACACCGGGAGCCCGAGCAGCATCCACAGAGCGAGGGCAGGGCCAGCCCTGCTCGCCCTCAGCGTCCCGCCCCGGGCCCCGACGTCCTGCCCCGGGCCCCGGCGTCCTGCCCGGGGGGGCACAGGGCCGCGGGCGCTGCCCGGGGAGGTGGCGTGCGCAAGGCAGCGAGACGGAGCCGGCGCTGCTGCTCCTGACGCCGGAGTCTAAGTGGCACCTGGAGGGAATTAGGCAGACGTGTTCCACCTCCCTGCAAACCTTTTGTAGAGCAAATTCCTGCGGTTACCCATTGCAATTGCTGCAAATTATACAAGCGCTGTGTGTTTCGTTCCAGCGGGAGCGTGCCGTTGGCTCGCGCAGCTCTGAGCAGCCGCGGTGCGTGTGTGTGTGCGCGAACCGTCCTGCTAGCTGCTGGTGCTTGCTTGCTTCTCCCTTTTTTTTTCCATCCTGCTCCGGGATGAAGCACGAGCGGGCAGGCAGGCAGCGCCCGGGGCCGTCGGCGATGCCTGCGGCGGCTGCTCTCACCGGGGAGCCCGGGATGCCATGGACGGAGCTGAGCCGCAGGTGCCGGGGGAGCCCGGCGCGGTCGGGACATGCAGTGTGCCACCGCCGGAGCAGCCCTGGATGCCCCGGTGCCGTGCCACTGCATGCTGCCTCCAGCAAGCCTGTCAAACCCTCCGCAAAAACCCCACTGCAGAGGCAGCTGGGTTGTGCGGGGCTGAGGACGGGGCTGGCAGCGCGGGCGTTTTGTCCCCTGGGGCTGGCACCGGCGGTGGCCGTGGCCGTGGCCGCGGGCTGCCCCGGCGCTCCTCGGTGCCGGAGGCCGCTGCACACATGGGCTTTGATCCTCCCCCGGGCTCAGCGGGGCTCCCGGCCTGAGCACCAGACCGGCCGCGCTCGCAGCGCGCACGCACAGCGCCAGATGCGCGCCCAGATGTGCACCCGGCACCCGCGTGCATGCACCCGCACCCGGAGCCCCTCGGCCTCGCCGGGCGACCCGGCCGCTCTGGGACGGCTCCAACTTAGTGCAGCGACGTGGCCGGGGAGGCCAGTCGTGTCCCCCGGGGCAGGAGCAGAGCCAAGCACGCGCTCCACGAGGGGCTGCTCGTCCCCTCGGCTCCCCTGGGGTGGGCAGGGCGCCCGGCCACCCCCGGCCGCGCTGCAAACGGGTGGAGGTGTCTCTCCGCCAGACCCTGGGACACCGAAATGCAAAGGTTTGAAAAATGCACGCTTGTGAAACTGCTGTGCCTGTGCGTGCACGGTGCAGGAGCCGGTGCGTGCACACGTGGGGTGCACGGCCCCATGAGCGTGCCCAGCTCGCGCGGCCTGGTCCGTGCGGGGGGGACACCCTGAGTTCGCTCCCGCCATCGGTCTCGGGACAAGATTTTGGGAATTTCACTTCAGCGCATAAGCTGACGGAGGCGTTCCCAGCTCGCGGCCCTCCAGCCCAGCTGCGGTTTTATAGGGGCTGCCGACGGTAAATGAGATCCATTCCCTTCTGTTGGATGTGTTGTCATTTTTATGACTTTGGGGTTATATAAACAGGAGGGGGAGAGAGCAGAGGAGGGGGAGCGGGAGCAGGGGCAGCCCGTTAGCCCACAATTGCTAAATTAACTTTTTCCTTTTGTTTTCTCGATCCGGGCTGGGGTGTAGGACTCTCCCGCTGCTGGGCCGGGGCTGTAACGTGACCCTTCGAACACGCAGCCAGGAGACAGCATCAAACGGCTTCCAGCATGTGTCAGAAATAAGTCAGATTTTTTTTTTTAACGAGGAGAGGGAAAGGAAAGGGGAGGGAAGCGACTCGGTTCCTAGGCTGTGCAGCAGAAGAGAGACACGACGGAGGAGCTTCTTTTAATTACCGCCGGTTTTGTGCGTGCACATGTGCTTGGGCGTACGTGCGCGTGGATGCGCCTGCGGGTGGGATATCGGAGCTGCTGGGTGCGAAACGCGCGCGGTGCCCGTCGCGGGGTGCAGGCTCGCCTGCCTGTTTGCCAGGGCCCGCAGCGCGAGGGACACGGCGCTGAGCGGCGGTGGAGGCGGCTGCGCATCGCCCCGGTGCCGTGCATCGCCCCGGCACCGTGCATCACCCCGGCCCTGTGCATCGCCCCGGCCGTGCCCCGGGCGCGCGGTGCCGGCTGCGTGCATGGCACGTCGCCTTGGCTCTGCCGTGTTTGGATGACTTCACCCCGCGGCTGGCCGTCCTCCAGGGGCAGGCGGAGAGAGCTCCCCTCGCCGCACACAGACGCTGCCGCTCCGCTGCCTCCAGCTTTTGCTCTTTTGTCCCTCCGGTTGCTCTTTGTCTTGCTGCGGCATCTTTGTGCGCCGGTGGCTCCTGGGGGGGAGCAGCAGTGGTGAGCGGCTCTGAGACTCGTCAGCGCTAACGAGCAAAGGAGGCTAAGCCGGTGCAGGGAGTTTCTTAGGAGGAAGCAGCACTCGGGTAGCTAAAGAGGGGATGCACCCGCGCTTCAGAGGCGGCTCAGCGCAAGCGATAGCCAGGCCAGCGGTGCAAGGTGCATGTGTGTGCATGCAGCGTCCACGTACCCACTCGTGGCCATCCACAGGAGAGAAGAGCTGCGTCTGATGGAGGCTTTATGGAGATTCGCTGCTGTTGCAAACAGTCGGGGCTTGTGCCCAGGCTGCAAACTCTGCCCCTGCCCAGGCAACGTGCAGGGAAGCTGCGCTGCTGCCTGCGCCCGTGGCTTCGTCACAGAGCGGTTCCTGTGTACAGCAACCGGCTCGTGAAATGCTTTGGGATCCTCTGGGATGAAAGGTCCCCTCTATAAATACGAGATCGCTATCGTTGTGCAAACAGTCCGGGAAGGGCTCTCTCGCGCTGACGAGCGCCGTGCGCGGTCGGGAGACGTGTGTTTTCCCTCTGCTCATCCGTCACGTTGCAACCCTGAGCCCAGCTGCGCTGAAATCGCTGCTCGCACCAGCTCCCGCGGGTCGGGGCGCTGCCTGGTTATTTGTTTATCCTGCAGGGACTTTCTCTGCAGGCTGCCGGCACCGGGGCCCGGCCTCCCGCCGCGCGTGTGTGCGCGGCCACGGGCCTGCCGAGCGGGGAGAAGCCCCGGGGCACCGGCTTTCGCTTCTGCAACGCGTCTCCACCATTTGCAGGGCTTCTGGCGGGATTCGTGGGATTTGGCTATGGAGAAAAATCACGTCCTCCGTTAAAGTCTGTTTCCTCGCCTGGGTAACGAGCGGCCCCGCAGACAGTGTGTTTAAAGGCGACATTTCCACATGTCATCAGCATTTTGCCGTCCTCCTCCTGGGCACCCAGCTGGAGCTGATGCAAAGCCCCGGAGCCCTCTGCGGGGCCGGATGCCGCATTTCGGGGCGATGTGGCAGCAAACCCGGGCGAGGCCTCGGTGGCGCGGACGGGGACGGGGATGGCGGCCGTGGCCCCTTCCTGCCCGCCGCGCTGCCCCGGCTCCCCGAGGGAAACCGGGCACCCGGAGTCGCTCCGAGCACGGAGAAACGCCCCCCGCGAGGTCTCCGGGAAGGCCCGGGGGGCCCGCGGGGTGCCCTGCTGAGCCCTCCCCAAATGGCTGCCCCTGAGCTGCGGGCTGGGGTGCAGCTCGGCGAAACCACGGCGCCCCGGGGGGACCGAGAGGGCCTGGGGGGACGGAGGGGGCCTTGGGGGGTGTGTGGAGAGGCCTTGAGGAGGACAAGAGGGCCCGGGGGGATGGAGAGGGCCGGGGGGGAGGATGGAGAGGCCCAAGGGGGATGGAGAGGCCTTGGAGGGGACAAGAGGGGTGGGGGGGATGAGAAGGCCCAGGGGGGACTGAGAAGCCCTGGGGGGGGGACGGAGAGGCCCGGGGGGACAGATAGGGCCGCGGGGCTTGGAGAGGCCCCGTGTCTGGGGTTCCCCCCCCCCGCCAGGCCGCCCAGGAGCAGCGAGCGCAGTCCGCCAAGGCGGCGGGAATAGCCGCCGCGTTTTTTTCTTTTTTGCTTTTTGGCCCCCCTCCCCCTCCGCAGCGCCGCTCTACCCGGCGCGTCTCGCTGGCCGGCCCCCCGACTTCCCGGAAGCGCCAGCGGAGCAGCGGAACCCGGAAGTGCCGCTGTGGCCGGTGCCGGG
>PTFA01000400.1:13086-62230 GCA_003342895.1 Casuarius casuarius
GGAGCCGGGCAGGGCCGGGGCAGGGAGCCCCCGCCGCTGCCCCGGTGTCCCTTTGGGCCCAGCCGCCCGTGCTGGGACGAGCTGGGGCAGGAGGCACCGGGGAGAGGCGGCTGCGAGCTCGTGTGTTCGCTCGAGGCGGGCGGCGGTTTGGTGTTCTGCGCTGTTTAGCAGCGAGCGGTGGTGCGAAGGTTGGCGCCGGAGGTGGAGACGGGATGTGTCTCACACCAAGCTGCAGCCTCCTCTTTGTAACGAGGTCGCCAAGAAATCGTTTCTGCCCCTCTTGTAAGTCGAGGGGGGAAAAATGGGAGAACTCGTCGTCGTGAGGGCTCTACGGCATGTTTGGCTGCCTGGCAGGGAAGCGTTTGCAAACCGGCTGTTGACCTCTTGTGCGGAGAGGTGTGCTGTGGCTTTGCCCGTCTGGGAGTTACCATGAGCCCTGGAGCCGCAGCAAGTTCGAACACAGCAGAGCAAGTAGTAGCTGCGATTAAGACCCGGGGTCACTTGTGCCTCTTTAAAGTCACTTGTTTAAAAAATGTCCAGTGATTATTAACATCTTGCACTGCAAAGGGGTCAAGCAGCAAGGCAGAACAATGCTAGGAAGTTCGGTAATGAACTTGGTAATTCGTTTATACCAATAGTTCCTTTAAAAAAAAGCTGAGCAGAGTCTGAACCTCAATGTGAAGAGTGCTTTCTTTTTGCATTGTATGAACCTGCTGAGAGTTGCTGAGGTCGTGGGGGATGCCCTGATCCCAGCGGTGGCAGGGCGCGGACAGGGGGAGCTGTGGAAGTTCTGCTCCGCAGACAGTTCCCAATTTACTCTTCCAGGCTTAACTAGTGCGACTGAGTGCTGTGGGAGACAGGTGGCTGCTGCCTGTCTGCCCTGGACTGCGAGAAGAGGGAAAATTGAACTCATACGTCACATTTTTCCTGGCTGTAGTGAAGTCAAGGGAACTCCCTTAACAGGCGAAATTGTGGCTGAGAATGTGTGAGGGAGCCTAAAGGTGATAAGGGACAGCAGTAAGACTATGTGAAATGACTTACTCTCCATCTTGTGCCTGTCTCTTCTCCCCCTCGCCCTCCCTTTTTCCCTTCCAGTGTGGCATTGTCCTGGGAGCTCTGCTGTTGATTTTCTGTTCTTGGATGACTCATCAATCCTGCATGTTCTTGGTGAAATCGGCCAATCTCAGCAAGCGCAGGACCTACCCTGGCCTTGGTGAGAATTTTCAGCTCTGAGGCTTGTTGTTTTTTTTGTTTTAACTGCGGTTTTACTTTGACCTCTTAATTTACAGCTTTCATACTGATATTGTTGGAATATAAAATGGTTTCTTGATGCAGTTTTCAGTCTGTGTTTTGTTCCTCTGTCAGTCTCTTCCCCTGCTCCATGTCCCCAGGGGAATATGAGGGTTTAATTCTGCTCTTGACAGTGAAGTTAATAGGCGCAGAATTGTTTTGACTCTGCAGGGCAGGGGAGGAGATGCAGTGCTGACTGATCAAAACCCAAGTTTTCAGGAGCTGGCGTAGTGGGTGTCTGGTGTAAATTATTGGTCTCGGCACGAAAGCCACGAGCTTCCCCACCCAGTGTGCTGCCGAGGACATTGGGTTCTGCCAGCAGAGAGCCTGGCATGGAGCTCGGGCTGCCTGGAGCTGAGCTATATGTGCATTTATGGCAGAGCAGGGGGAGCGGAGAGGAAACAGTGTGCAGGGTTCCAAGTGGCCAAGAAAATAAAAACATCTGCAAGATTCATGTGTGGGTTTTTGGCAAGGGCTGCTAGCCCTCTTCCTCAGAGCTCGTCTCCTCTGCGCTGGCGCCAGCACTGGTCTCTGTTTGTGACCTCTCTTCTGATTCTGACTGACTTGGGGGGCAGGAGAGGATGGCTGCGTTCGAGCCCTCTTGATCAGCATGTGAAACGAAGGGCTGCCAGTCGGAAAAGTATCCTCTCACAAGGATTCTCTTACTTCTTTTGGGGAGTAGAGAGTTGGCTGGTGTTGCTGTTGGTAAAAACAAACAAACAAACAAAAAACAAAAAACAATCAAAAAACAAAACAAAAAAAACCTTAGCAAAATGCATGGCTCGCTTGGTGACTGCGCTGTTGACAGAGGGATCCCCTCAGAGCGCCCGAGGTGCTGTTATTGAGTTGCAGCAGTTTAGCTTCTGCCAAAATATATCTGCTAGAAAATGGAGATTGCAAAGTTGTGTGGCCTGAAAGGCTGTGCCTCTGACGCTGGAAGGAAGGCTCAGTTAGCTCGGAGCCCTCAGGTAGCATCTGACTTGGCCCCGCCACTCCCATGCCAGCTGCCCGGATTGCCTCTCCCTGCCTCCTCACAACAAGTCTTTGTGTGCTGCTTCCCCTTCCCGAAGTACAGAGAGTCCCCTTCACCTTGGAGCGTCTCCCAGGAAGACGGGATCCTCCGCGCTCTCCGAAGCCAAGGGGCTCGAATACACAGAGGGCCAGTAATGCTTCTAAACTTCCTGGCACCTCCTGGCACACAAACGCTGGCACTGAAAGAAATGCGTCCCCTTCCTCCCTCCCTTCGCCCTGGGAGAGGTGCCACCGGGAGCAGCCAGAGGAGGGACAGCGCGGGGAGGAAAGCAGCGCTCCTACAATGCATCCTAATGCATCAAGGTTGAGCAGCTCCACACAGACAGCCTTTGTCACCGTGTGCTTGTGCTCTGGTACATCTGCGAGAGATCCTGGCAGCCCCTGCAGCTGATTCTGTGGGAGGCTTTGGCAGCGCTGAAAGATGTAAGAAAGTTTTGCAAATTAACTTCAGTCAGCCAGTCCCTTCCGGAGGAACATTGAGAGCAGTCGTTACAACTACAAAAGAGCCAGGATCGTAGCAGGCTCGTATCTAGCCCACACATCTTCTCTCTGCAGCACCATATGCATGAAGGGATTGGTTATTAAAAATATTTTGCCCTTCAACACCTTTCAGCTGCACTGTGTGGAAAAGAAGTCTTGGACAGATGTGTGAACAGGCGGGGAAGTGTGTGTGATTCTGAGATGGAATTTAACCAGGAGATGAGTTAATGCCTCCCCCCACCCCTGACAGCAGCTGAAAGTGGCCCAGGTCTTTGCAGACTATTTGTGCTCGGTACTGACCCTGTCAGCAGCGTGCTACACCCCCCGGGAAGCAGTTTGGCTCAGCTCCCTGCAGAGAAAAGAGCTGAAACACAGGTTGCCTGTTGTAGTAACCACATTTGGCTTAAAAGGGCATCTCTAATTACTGAGCCGATTCAGCTCTACCCAGCTTGTTAGGCATCTAGAGATCCCGTTCCAAAGACGTTTGACTGTGCAATATATTTTATAGCCGTCGTCTCCTTCCTCCTTGAGAAGATAAAGGATCCAATTTTTCTAGTGTCCCCAGATGGGGACATCTGGCATAATGTTTGAAGGTTTGTTCTCATTAGAACATCATTTCAGGATGGCCAAGGAGACTGATTGTTTCTCAGCATCTCAAGCCTAGACTATAGCCGGCAGCTGTAGTTATTATCTGGAGATACCTACATTTCTCTGTGATGTAAAAAAGGAGCTTCTAGGAACAATGCAATAGCACTAGTCCTTCTGGAGATTGGTTCATTAATGAACTAGTCTCCAGGAGCGATATTTTTCCTCTTGCTGGTTCCTCTTTCTTTCATACCTAGCCCTTTGATACCAGCTATCTGACTGAACCACTCGAGGGCTGTTTCCTTTTCTGTTATTGTTCCAAGTTCCCAAACAAGATGGGGGCTGGAGACTGAAGTGGTGCAGCCTCTCTTCGCGCTCGGGCAGTGTGTGTGCTTGCGACAGCGTTCCGCCCTGTCCGTCACCAGGCCATCGTCTATTTTCAGCACTGCCCCACATAACGGTTCCGTTCTGTTCTGCCGTGGGTCTCTTACCAGGCTTTTTTCTCATTCTATGGAGAACATTCTGTTTCCTTAATTTTTAGCTTTAGTAGAGTCCAAAGAAATCAGTGTTTGTAAGTTAATATTTAAAATAACAGAAGACGCTTCCAGAAGTGCATACCGTTTCTTTCCTGGCTGCCTCCAGTGATGTGTGCCCTACCTTGGGAGAACATGAAGGGGAATCCAGGGTGGTGTTTGTTTTTGTGTTGGTCCTCTGCAGTTAACACTGACAGAATCAAGCAATGTGGTCTGTATTTGGAACTGGAGGTTTTAATTCCCATTCTCTCCAGTAAGATAGATCTAAAAATACAAGCAGAGTTTTCTTGGCATTTTCTTTTTATGAAAAAACCCAATGATTTAAAGTCTACTGATCATTTTCTGCTACAAGCTACAACCAAAGTATGGAAAAAAAATGTCTCTTGGCAGCAACCTTTTGGTGTGGGTTGTGAGTACTGGGTATTCTGGGTATGGAATTGAACATTCTGGGCACAGTCTCAGATCTCCCATCCAGCAACATCAGGCGGTTCAGTTATAGTGGGAAGATAAAAATAAAAATGAGAGTTTGATTGAAATTTTGTACTGCAGTAACTTTTTGCCACACAGCATCTTATACATGCATATTTTCTCTTCCGCGCTGACTTTCTTTTAATGGTTGCCATGTGTGACTGCTACTTCACACTACTTTTTTTTTTTTAAATGAAATAGAAAAAAAGAACCTGCTTTGTATCTTTCCCTCTTCTTTGTTCTCGCCTTATGTGGCTTTTGATTTGTGGAGGGCATGTCTGGAAAAGAAAATGGGAGGGTGGGGAAGGGAATCCAGCCCCAAAATACAGCACCAGTGGGTTCCCGCTGAATTGCTGTTTGTCACTATTATTGTTTAATTTCTAGCTGATGTATGTGCCCCGTTGTGGACCTTTGTTTTACTGACTACGGTGTTTTTTCTTGTTTTATGCCAGCATTTCATGCCTATGGAAAAGCAGGAAAGATGTTGGTGGAAACAAGGTAATATGCTACTTATTTAAAGTTTGGACAGTTTGGTTTTCTTCAATGGAAGATGCTGCTCTGTAGCCTCTTGTGGCCTTGCTGTGCTCTCATTTCTTACGCTCCTGTTTTCTCTGGTCCCAAAAGTCTTCCTTGCTGCCTGGGATTTGAACAAAGAAAGGAAGCGAGATCACCTGAGCGTAGCTTGCATGTATCGCCTTCAGCGCGTCCCCCTCGTTTCTAAGTGGCGACAGGAGTCCTTTCTGCCTAGTGGGAGCATAGAAGCTGGGGAGCGCACTCGGTTCTCCTACTCTGCCGTGCGCTATGAAATCACGGGCATGTAATTTGTGGCCTCTTTCCAGAGGTGCAATGCCTGCCAAGATTGCCGTGAGTTAGTGCGAGAGGGTGTGTTCAGTGCCTCTGATCCACCCGTTAGCGTCTCTGGTTTTGCATGCTCCTCACAGGGGGTCCTGCCTTGCTCCGTAAGATGCTGGGCTTTAGGAAATGCCTCGTGGGGAGGAATCCAAACACTTTTTCAAGATAAGAGGTTTCTAGCTGGGCAACTGCCAGACTCCCGTTCCTCAGACAACCCCAGTGCAAGTAGAAAGGCCCCGGCAGGCCTCGTTCAGCAGCGCTGCTGGGAGAGGGGGCACTGCTGCAGCACTGCCTTTTCCAGCAGAGTCTGGTGGAGTCTCCCGAGCCCTGGCCGGTGAGTGAGGGGTGCTGGCGCGCTCTGTTCCCAGCTGCAAACCGCTGCAGAATGCTGAAAAATACACAGAATATTTCTCAAATGTTACTTGTCCATGCAAGCAATTGCTGTAATTGCCACAGGGATGTTGTATAATTGGAAATGGGAGGGAAAGTGGTCCATGCAGTCATGAATGGGAGGAGAAGCAGTTCATAAAACAATCTTTTTATTGAAGTGTGGCTCATTTTGTGGGAAGACATTTGAGAGTTGGTTTAGTGTTGAGACTTTCATGGTAGGCCCTCACTGCTGGGGGTGGGGCTAAGAGGCTCCTGACTGATTCTCTTCGACATTTTTCTGAAGAAAAAAAGGAGTTCTTGCCATCTCTGAGGTCTGTTTCTTCTGTGCCTTCAGACAGCAGTTAAACTACATCTCTAGCAAAGATATCACATGTGGATGTGAGGTGGATGGAGCTGCTTTGGCCTTTATTTTGTTAGGATCGAGTGCAGAACTGAAGGCCTGCCTTTCGTAAACCGGAGGACAGAAGCGTGGTGCCTCCACGGTAGCAGCAGTAGGGCTCTGCTGTGATGCACAGCCTGCGGCTGTGAGAACAGGCTCGCAGCCCCGGTGTATCCCTGTACCACCCGAGGCCGCTTTACCTCTGAACGCAAGCGAGCAAGGGCTGGCACAAGGTTTGAAGTCACTTTAAATGAACCCTATTAGCTTTTTCAATTCAACTTTTTTGAATGTTCCTAGGTAGATGGGATATTGCAGTAGGATTTTAGGTGATCTCCAGATGTTCCAGTTTAGTGTGCAGTGTAGCCCTTGAGATCTTACCTGTGCTAAAACTTTGTCTGTCTTTGCCAGCGACTGTAGCGGTGGGGGCTCTAGTGCAGCCGCGAGGTCTGTCGCTCCCCGCGCGTGACCTGCAGCCGCCCTCTGAGCAGGGCACGTAGTGCTATTCCCATTGCTCGTGTGCAGTCAGCACTGGGGTTCCCATAACCACCGCCTTATTTACGGGAGTTACAAGCAATGTCTCAAGATATCTCTAAAGTAGTTTGAGCATTAACAAAGTCATGTCCTGTAGCGAGAGCCACAGAGTATGCGGCTGTTGGAAATGCGGCTGCTGTCACACACCTGCCCAGGAGCAAAAGCTGCGCTCCAGAGTCCCTGCTTCAGCCTCCTAATTTCCCTGTGTATTTTTCTTGTTTGTTTTTGCAGCATGATTGGGCTGATGTTAGGAACTTGCATTGCTTTCTATGTTGTGATTGGTGATTTGGGGTCCAACTTCTTTGCCCGACTGCTTGGATTTCAGGTAAATAAATCCTCACTGTATTACATCAATGCAGAAAGAGTTATCCAAATTCTTCTGGTAAGTGTATAGAGCTGTGTGCGCTGTAGATGCAGCAAAGAGTGTCCTACCTTAATAGTGTGTTCAGGAAGCCACGAGGTGATGTGGGCTCATCCCATAGTAAGCATTCATGACATGCCTTGTGAACAGCATTTTGCTCTATAAACTCCTGGAAGCCCAGGCTTGTGGGGAGCAATCAGAGGTGTAAAACCTCCCGTAAGGCACTTCCAACATAGGAATTCTGTTTAAATTGGTCTCTGTTAATTCTAGAATAGTTTTCTGAAGGAGATGGTACTTCCTGTCTAATTCTCGCCCATAGAGTAGTGACAGCCAGTTCCTCTGTCTGAGCTCTTGTTCCCTTGCAGCAGTCTAGATCAAGAGGGGTTTTTTGTCCCTTCCCCCTTGGTGTTTTGGTGGCCAAAGTTCTTGCGCACCTGCTTCCCCTTTAATGTAAGATATGCTCTTTGATGGCCCCAGTGTTGCCTGGAGATGTGCTGTGGCAGAGGCTCTCGGAGGTGCTGCTGGTGGATCGGAGGCTCCTGCCGTTCTCCCCGGATTGCTGCGAGTGGGGGCACACGCAGCAGCCCTCGGAGCCGGGGTGAGGGCAGCGCAGGGAAGCGAAATGGACGTGCGGGAGGATTTTGGCGGGCCGTTATCTGCTCTGCCTGATGCTGCTAAGCTCTGATTAAGGGACTGTGAAGTTAAAAAGATGCGTTGTGGCTGCAGCCAAATTAGGTATTAAATATTTCCAAGCATTTCAGAGTGTTCTGCTATAATAAATACCAGTTTGAGTTTTTGATTAATTTTCTGGATCAGAATTTTCAAGACTTCAATCTCTTGTTTCCAAAGTAAGTTTGGTTTTCATTTAACTGCATGAAAATACTCGAATAGCTTGTGCTGGATTAGCATTTAAACACGCCCCCCCTCGCCCCCCAATTCTTCCCCTTCAGAATGGACCTGTCACGCACTGTGTAGAGCAACAGTGGCACCCAGTGACTGTATAGGCTAATCACAGACCTAGCCAAAGAAATGGCAAGCTTTCAGTATCAATTCTTTCTTTAAGTACATATAGAAACAGAATTTTACGTTCCAAATCTGTCCTGGTTTTACATTCTTTCCCATTCCGGAAAATTAACCACATCGGTGGGAGTTGGTTTGCTAATTCTGTCAGATATTTTAAGTGTGCTCCGCGCTTCAGTCCTTTATGCAGGTCCCTTTTCCAGGTGTCTGGCAGCTTCCGGATAGTCCTGCTCTTTGCTGTCTCCCTGTGCATTGTTCTTCCCTTGAGCCTCCAGAGGAACATGATGGCTTCCATACAGTCATTCAGTGCCATGGCTCTGATCTTTTACACTGTTTTCATGTTCGTGGTGAGTATTGAGGCTGGGGATGCTCTTCTCTTTATTGGCCAGCACAGATGTTCGCTGGCGTACCTGTGTGGACAGCCTGCAGGTGCGGGACTCGAGTTTATAACGCTCTTCCTGGTAAATAGTGCTGATGCAATGCATAATGACTAATCTAGGTGCTCATTCACTTCAGCTCGTGAAGGTAAGAAGATACAGACTGTAGGAAGTGGACAGCGGGTCTGTCCACTGCTGCAAATTCTATAGATCGTGGTAACCAAGTCAAATTGTGGCTGTTCGTTGGTGTCTTATACAGTTTAGGGCTCAGAACTAGGGGAAAAGTGCCTGGAAGCAGAGTGACTTTTATCTTTTTTTTTCTTTTGCTTTAAAAACCTCAGTGCTTCTGATCTTTACAGGGGGAGCTGATTCTTGTTAGGAACACAAGATTTGTACTTTGCATGCTTTTCTGCAGCTGACAGTTAACGCCTTTCAGGCAGTGAGTGGTTTTATTTCTCAGATACCAGCACTTCTGTTTCTCATGCACTGAAAGCTTCATAAAATCGCAGATCTGGTGCATAGGATATATTTGATTTAGATGTTTATGGAAGAGTTTCGCTTTACTGAGATAAATGGATTCTTGCCCATTTAGATTAAGCAGGGTAAACTGAGGGTTATCCAAAGCTTTCTGTGTTCAGCTTGGCCAACACGCGTTGTATAGCACCATTTTCTGATGGGTAGAGACTTTCACTTGCCTTTTAATGACTTCAATTTTCACCTCTTGGATGCTTGTGCAGCTTGGTCTTGGAGTCTCAGTCCTGCCTCCTCCAGATTTTAGGCCTAGGAGAATGGAAACAAAAGGAAGAAGAAGGGGGAGTGGAAATTCTCCCTACTTACCTTTGTTTGTTTTGGTTAGTAGGTTATACTGGGTCACGCTTCTGAGCTTTCCTGTGTAATGAGGCTGGAAACTGTAAATGAGTGTGTCTTACAAAACCACTGTGTTCCAGGAGCTATGCCTTTAAGAAAACTACAACATTTCATGAGAGTTGGCTGCACTAAAACGTAATCTCTAGGGATTAGAAAACCCCCATTCAGGCGATATTATAAACAGGCATTCAGACATATTTACCTTCTGTTTCCTGTGCAACCCAATGCCTGCCAGTTTCCCTGTCAATGGCCAAAGAGCTCTCCTAGCCCCCTCTGGGTGCCTTGCTCGCCTTGCTTTCATGAAGTTTATCCTTGTATTCAGCACACTGGGGGTGTTAAATGCTTCTGGAGTAGCAGGGTGCAGGTGGAGTCCTTTTTTAGGAACCTTTGTCTCTCTCCATTGAACAGGATTCTCCAAGGTGAATGTCGTTTCCCGTTTGGTTTTAAAAACCTGTTTAAAAAAAGTGCAAAAAAAAATTGCTGAGAACAATAATCCTCACAGTTGAATGTGTCAGGGGAAATTGTTCCACCCTGGTGTGTGCTGATGTCTGGTGGCATCAAACAAGGGGGAGTGCCATATATCTCTTAAAATACCCCCTAGGATCCTCGGTGGCAAGGGACCTGTTGAGATTGCTGGGAGCTTTATTAAAGTGTGTGGGTGTGTGTGGGCGGGGTGGGGAGCTGGGGAATTTCTCTAATAGAGATCAGGCTGTGATACGCAGTGTAAGCTGTTCCTCGCAGACCTGTCTCACGTCGCCTTTTATCCCAGCACTGGTGCTGTTGCTGCCATGCTGTTTGCTTGCCGTGAGGTTGTTCTGAGTTGAAGCTAACCCCTTTTATTTCTCTCGGCTACAGATTGTACTCTCCTCTTTCAAGCATGGCCTCTTCAGCGGGCAGTGGCTGCAGCGAGTTAGCTACACTCGTTGGGAGGGCATTTTTCGCTGCATCCCCATCTTTGGCATGTCTTTTGCCTGTCAGTCGTAAGTACCTGCCATTACCACTTCTGGCGGTTGTGGCGTGCAGTGAGTTTTTGTGAGGGCAGAGGGTCGTGAGGATCTGCATGGGATAGATACCACCTGGTTTCCGAATTTTATTTTAATCAAAATATTTTGCAGCCCGCTGAAGTACCGCATCTCATTCATTCGTGACCCTTTTGTTACCTAGGTGGGGGAGGGAGTTATATTTCACTCGGGAGTTGTTGTACTTGAGCAGTGTAAGATCATTTGGGCCAAACAGATCCTTAGCGTAAAGCACATTGCTTCTGGTACAGCTGCACAAGTGATGAATTTCTCCCGTTGCTTGAAGGGGATGATTTAGTACCAGGGAAGACAGCAGGGCCGTGTCGCTCCTGACGGCCGCAGGGCCCCTGCAGGGTAGCGTTCGCGCGGCCGCAATTTGAGAATACTCGGAAGACGACTGCGAAGTCGTCGACTTTGGATAGGTGTTTGCGTGCTTCCGGTTACCTGCTTTTAACCGGGACTTCCTTTGGCACGTGGGAGAACGTGATGGCAGACCAGGCTGTTTTCGTGTTTCTAGCAGCATTACCTTCTCCACCAAAATGGCAAGTTAGCGATACGTGCCTGGCCAGAATAGTAACAGTCTTTAAATAGAAGTGTAAATCCAAACGTGGACACGGAAAAGACCATCCTTGTTTGGAAGGCTGGCAGAGTCGGGCTTTCCCCCCTGTAGTTCTAGCAAACGGGTAGCATGCCAACAGTAAATGAATGTGACAGATAAAATTTGTTCAGACTGCTGTGTTTACACCCACACGCAAGATCCAAATCATCATTTTCCACTTATCGGCTCTCTTGGCAGCTTGGTTCCTACCCGAACGCGCTCCAGTCTTGCTGTTTAATGTCTCCATTACAATTGGCAAAGGGAGTTATATTCTTTTACAGCTTTACCTTGTTAACATTTTAGAGGTTTTAAATTCCAAAATTTCCCTTTTTCTTTTGGTAGCCACACAGTACCCAGCACAATTTTGCTGGGAGTTGGAAGTGCAGGGAAATCATTTGGTCTGGACCAGTGTGCACATACCTAAATATAGACTCCATTACAGCACTTACGTGGCAAGCCAAACCTAAATCTGTGCGGTTTTTTTTCCAAGCATCAGAGCAATACGCTATCCCCAGCCCAGGCAGTCTTTATAAGCATGTTATTCTCAGCTAGGTAGGTTTAATTTTGCTAACCTCTGAATCACTTTTTAAAAAATAAATAATTCTAACATAAAAATCCTTTTCCTTCAGCACGTAAATGCAGCGTACAGTGAGGACAAATAAATGCACTATTTTTCTCCTAGCTTGAAAATCTGACCCTGCTTTACTTGCGAGTTCAATACCCTTCGCTCTTTAAGAGCTATCCTGTTGTTGCTGAACTTGCAAAGTAGGTCACTCCTACCGTTATGTAGCATGGAAACTTGCTGTGGAGCTGAGAACTGGGAACGCGGGGACTGAAGGGTTACCTCTGTCACAGCCTGCTCTGGGACCTTGGTCAAGTCACTGAGCCCTCTGAGAAGTGAAGCGGGTAGGGCTTCCCAGGCTAATTTCTGGCGTTGGTTGCACTGGTGTAAGTGGATGCAATGCTGCTGAATTCACAGCAGTAACAAAGTCAGAACGCTGTTCGTTACCTTGGTGAAATCACTTCCCTGTGGGCTGAGGAATGCCAGTGGCGTGTTCAGAGAAACGCTGTGCAGGGTGGTCAGTACAACGAAGATGGACACGTGGATATTCCGAGATAGCTCTGGCCAGCTCTGAGGCAAGGCTGTTTTTTCTGAATCTAGTCTTAGCACTTGTGCTGACTTGTCTACTTCTCTATTCAGGAATAGGGGGATGATTTAAATATCTGCTTGCATGCTCTTTGAGGTGCTGTTATTAGAATACATACAGTGTAACAGATAACATGTGACACACTCATCAGGGAAAGATCCCTGATCCTTTGCACAGTCATTTTGCTTAAAAATAAACCCTGAGCACATCAGGGCGTGCTGCCTGTTTTGTGCTTCTTGTCCCCTTGCCCTGCCTTGAGAGCTTTTGTCAGGGTTCGAGGGACTCTGCTGTTCCTGCAAACCCAGGGTGACTAAATGGGTGCTGTTATGTGATCGCAGGAGGCCTGGGTGCAGCTGGACTTCATGTGGCACTTTTCCCCATGTCACCACATTGCTGTTGCTCCTGCAAAAACGTAAACCTGGCCTTATTGGCCGCATCATCCCGTGCGCTGCAGAGCCTTGCTGACCTCTCTTGTTTCATCTCTTTCTTCTCCTCCCTGGGCCTGTGTGTTTGGCTGCCTCCTCCTCCTCGTGGGGCTGAAGTCCGAGACACTCGGTTAATCTAGCAGAGGTCGCTGCATGGAGGGCACGGAGGAAGCTGAAGCTGAGGGACTACTAGGGAAGCCGGTCTCTCCGGTCCTCGCCAGTAAATGGCTGTCGCAGTGCTGCATTCACAGACCCTGCGTCTATCTCATTGGTTACTTTAAGCTGATGCTCAGCTTCCTTTGTGCAGAACCGTTTGACGTTAAGGGATTGAGGGTTAAGGATTTTTTCTGCTTGGCCTCAGCTTGACACACTTTCTGTTAATGGCTTTTTGCCCACTGGAGCTGGGGATACCCCCTTCCCTGCTAACTGGATGTTCCCCCCACCCTCTCCTCTTGAGAGTTACTTCAGTAACATGAAGCCAGGATGTGGCCACTTGAATTAAAGTAACAAGAGGTTAATGAGTTGCTAAAATATGCACCTGATGTCAAAAAGTGCATTCCACATGCTTTCCAAGTCTGTAAATACCCCAAATCCCATGTAATTGGCGCTCCCAGCTTTCTATGAACTGAGCTCTAGCAGCAGCACTGAAATATGACAGGCACTGCATTTAGTTTTGTTTGTTTAACTTTTCTTTTAGACAGTGTGATGCTCTAACCCTCTTCCTGCTTTTACTCTGTAAACACTGCGTTGCTTTAATTATCAGCGTAGAGAGCTCCAAGAACAATAATCTCCAATGTGCTGCCTGGCCTGGTGCCACTGGTGTTTCAGTGGAACAAATGGTCATTCATTTTGCAACACTTTTGAACCAAAATGTTTACATCACACGTTTAGCTCCACGTGGTGGGGTGGGGAGAGCAGGAGTATTTTTGCAACACTTAAAGTTATGAGTGTTCTGAAATCTCTTGGCATTAGCAATATAAATTGTGGAATAGCAGCGAGTGTTTATGCGCTATAGGGGGAAGGTGTCAGGAATTTTTTGCTGCTGGGCTGAGGTGGGGAATGTGCTTGAGTTGGGTTTTGCGCTCTCTCTGTGGAAAGTTTCCTCAAATAATTTACCTTTTTCTACAGTCAGGTCTTGCCTACCTATGATAGCTTGGACGAGCCATCTGTTAAAATCATGAGCTCCATATTTGCTTCTTCCCTAAATGTGGTCACCACCTTTTATATTACGGTAAGAAGTTTCCCCTTCTCTTTCGTTGCCCCTCCAGAGCATGACTTCTGGCAATAGGGATGATAATTTATTTTTGGATGGGGCTGGTTTCTAATTATCTGTGTTTGTTCTGAAAGGTAAGTCATTTTGCTGAAAGCAAAATGAAGTGGGAGGTGATGTACTGAACAGTTCAGGAGGCATTTGGAGAGTCCTGGTTTTCAGCGTTGCATGCCTCCTGGGGTGGAGATCCAGCTGTCTCGTCATGCACATCAGCCTGGAGTCTGCCCCAGGACCTGACCTGGCACTGGAGGGGCTGTGCAGAATTTAGGAGAGCTTCTTTTTGCCCTGTTGCAGCTGGAAAGATGTGAAGGAAGTTATGCATCATAAAGTACCAGTAAATAAAACTGAGTTAATAATTCCTGAGAAGAGCCTGCCCCTGTGCACTAGGCTGCTGCGGGTAATTGTTAAAGCTCCTCCTTCGTCGGAGGAGTCGGGTCTGTGGGCCTGGCAGGCAGCACAGTATCACTGCTTAATGTCACGGCAGCGACAGCTTTCCCTCACTGCGGTGTCGTTCATGAAAGTCCCCTGTGTTTCACAAGAAACTTTCCTCTGTTTTTAGGAAGGACCCAGTGTTCTTTAACTGCCTTTCTCAGTTTTCGGAAGTGTTGCAGCTATAGCCCCCGGAAAGTCTCTGTGGAGGGGTTGCCCCCTTCCTGGCTGGCTAGTCTTAACTCATAGGAGGCTGCTGACCCCCCGCCCTTTTTTTAAGGAGCATGTATGAATGTGCCTTGGAAACAAATCCCACCCGCTCACTTCCCCTCCCGCCGGACAGGTGGGGTTCTTTGGCTACGTGAGTTACACTGAAGCCATTGCTGGGAACGTCCTAATGAACTTCCCTTCCAACCTTGTGACGGAGATGATTCGAGTGGGATTCATGATGTCGGTGGCTGTGGGGTTTCCGATGATGATTCTCCCCTGCAGACAGGCGCTGAACACCCTTCTCTTTGAGCAGCAGGTAAGATCCTCTTGTGTGGGGAGAAGCAACGGGCTGCCTTGGTGTGCACCCCTGAGACTTGCTTTTTGAGGGGCTCTTGTGACTATTGGGCCTCGGCTGTTGACGGATGACTTGGGTTACAAATGTGCCTTGGTGCTGTGAGCCTCCATTGACGACAGCATATTTCTGACTCGTGGTTGATACTTGCTATTCAGAGGCACGAACCCTCAACTCACGGTGAAATTGTAAGTGTCTGGTGTGTGGTAATGTTGCAGCAGGAAGCCCATGGCAGTCTGTAAATCCTGCTCTGCAGAATGGTTAATCTGTGCTACTTGGAGGTTCTTGTCCTCTCTGCAGAGGAATTTCGTGGGCAGAGTGCTAGGGTTGGAGTCTGAAGCTGCTATTGCTCTGCTACACCCCAGTCATGTGGCTGCTCCTTCCCTGCTCTGCTGGTAATTTAGGCTCTCACTTAAGAGCGTTACACAGTTTGGAGCCGAGGTGTTTCTCCCTTTTGGAAGGAGGGAGAAATGCGTTTTTAGAAACAGAGGAGCCTCCTTATTTCCTGCTGCTCCGGCTGGCATCCTTTTGCTGGCCGACTCGATCTCGCTTTGAGTACAGCTCGAGCTTCTGTTCCTGGCCTCGGAACCCAGCACAGATTCATTTCTTCTCACTTCTGTGTGCTTGCTCATTTCTGCTCTTTTATTATTATTCTGATCCTTGCACCTTCCTCAGTCGTTCCCTGAACAGCCTTCTATTCAGGTTCAGATGTCCCCTTCCTCCAGAGCCTCCCTGGCCGTTCAGTGCCGATCTGGTGCAGAAGCATGCCTTGGAATACCCCCCTCTCCCACACATTCACCTTTCCCAGGGTCAGATCTTCAGACAGCCTTTGTGACTATAGTTGGTCTGTCTGATTTAGACTGTAAGTCCCTTGTGGCAGTAGCGTGTTCTCCTCTGTGTATTGTACAGCAGTAAGCATGCCGATGGTATTCAGTAAATAACAGTAAGAGATTGTGGGAATGTTCTGAGGCCTTTGTGTATCTGCATAAATAGAAACCTCTTAGGGCAGGAAATAAAACTCAAGCAATTTATAGCTCTAAATCCTGCCACTTCTGCCTGTGAGAAGCCCCCAGCTCTTTTCTCACGTTGGGAGGGTCTGGGGATGGGGAAGGACTATTGGTGAAAGTCAGCGGGTGCAGAGGAGTGAGCCTGGAAGCACTTGGGAAGGCCTCAGTTCTCGCCTGGGCTCTGCTCGTTGCTCTTTGGGTTCTGACCGTGTTACTCTGCTTTCAGTTCCTATCTGTGCAGCCAGGAGAGGGGGGAACTGCTGGTTCTCCAGGACGTGTAGATTCACTGTGTCCTCTGCTTTCCGCACCTCCTGCCAGGGGAACGTGGGGATGGGACGGGAAATGGAGGGCATCCGGAAAGCCTCCGCTACCAGCTGCACCCAAGCAGGGCCGTTCATCCTCCCTGAAGTCTGGCTAGGGTGTCTGCTCTAAAGTCAGAGGAGCCGATATGCTTGTATTGTAACCTGGTGGGAATGGTGGATATTAGGGAAAGCTTGGCTGCAGCAAACAGAGCTCTTCCCCCTGTGACCATCCTTCCTCCTGCCTTCTCTGCCGTGCCTTTTTCTCATGCCCTCGGCCTTGAGGCTGTTCGGAGAGGCTGCGTGGCGGCAGCACTGGCAGAAGGATTTGACTGCAGCTGTGCAGTTCACGTTTGGGGCAGGATGGAAAACAGCAGCTTTGGCTTTGTGCCTCCTCTTCACTCTCATTTTGAAGGTTCAAGCTGCAGTTGCATATTAAAACTGCTCAACCACATCCAACTGCCCCCCTGGCATTCACCAGTGTGGAGACCACTGTGTTCGGGTGAAACTGCCCCTCTTCAGTCCTTCTTGGCCTCTTCGGCCCCACCGGCAGAGGCTGCTGGGGTAATCGCTTTTGAACTGTGCAGGTGCAAAGCAGGGGCTAAACTCATTCTTTTCCCCTCCCACCCTTTCTCTTCTAGCAGAAAGATGGTACCTTTGCTGCTGGGGGTTATATGCCCCCCCTTCGGTTTAAAGCCCTCACACTGGCTGTTGTCTTCGGAACCATGGTAGGAGGCATCATGATCCCAAACGGTGAGTGAGGTGTCGGGGGACAAGGACTGGTTGCTTGGTTACTTTCTGCAGTTACTTTTATTTGCTGCGCTCTCTTTTCCATCCCACACCGGGTCTGCTGGTTGCAGTGGTAACTCGACATTTGAAGCTTTTTCTCGAAAACTCTTGGAGCTTCCACTTAGCTCTGGCACTGTCTGAACGCGCCGGGCTGTGTACAGCGTGTGGTAATGAGCAGGACCTCTGCTCCCCTGGGGGAGAGGGAGGCCGTCGTGTCTCTGCCGGGGAAAAGCCTCTCGGTGCTGTGCAGCAGTGGGAAGCTGCTACGAGCTGCCCGAATGCAGCGCTGGTGGCGGTGGCTGGTTGCAGGGATCGCCCGCCCCGCCGGGCTTGCGTCGCGGCCTCCCCGGGGACGCGGGCACAGCCGCCGGGCCTTGCTGCTCTGGCTGCCCCGGAGCAGCACCGTGCTGACTTCTTGTTCTTCTTTGCCAGTGGAAACAGTCCTGGGCCTGACAGGTGCTACGATGGGAAGCCTCATCTGTTTTATCTGCCCGGCTCTTATTTACAAGAAGATCCACAAGAATGCCCTGTGCTCACAGGTCAGTGCTCGTGCTGCTTGACATCCCCCCAAGCCCTCTGTAGAGCCTGGGAACGTGGTTAATTTGGCTGCAGCAGGGAAACTACTCAGCAGCTCTTCCAACCTTTCCCCTTCCAGTCTGCCCCGTTACAGGTGGGAGCCGTTGTGGTCGGCTGCTCGGAGCAGCATTGCTCACGAGCACGCAGGCAGCAGAAGAGGAGGTGCTGGCTCCGTGCACGGCCTGCCCTGTGCTAGAGCACCACCCCTCTGTCCTCCAGCAGCAAGCAAAGCATTCATTTAATGCATAAAATGCTGCTTGCAGCCCCTTGTCAGGTCACCTTCAGTTCTGTATCCACGGAATGAGAAATCCAGGCAGCGTATAAAACCTTAACGGGCCTTACATCGCAACCTGTCTGGGCTGGGTAAAATAAACACGGTTTCTCAGCGATGCGGTTCTTGCTGCTGACCCTCGGCTTTCTGGTTTCAACCAAAATAACAATAAAAAGGAACACACACATAGAGGTGTTGCTTCAGGAATTGATTTTTAAAAAATCGGGGTCGTTCAGAGGCTATTAGAAGTTCAGCTTTTCCTTTTGCTCCAGTTTGAATTGGCCTCCTTGGGGACGGAAACAAAGCGTCTCTTTGCTAAGCTTGATCTTTGTGTTTTTGCTGTGTTTTTATGGAGCTGAAATTAACATGTTTTGTTTTTTTCTAACCATAACTTAATCCATGGCCTTTTAGCAGGCCGCTGTTCCAGCATTGCCAGTCACGACGGCGCTGGTATGGGAATAAGGTTTTCGGCAAACTGCAGAGTCAGCAGGGGGAGAGCAAGACATTTTTGTGGGTCCTATTGAACTAATGGCTTTTTCTGTGTTTAATGACTTGTGGGTTTGCAAATGTACATGAAGTTTTTAAGCGGGGCGTATTTTTTTTCTTTCCCCACGCTTTCTCTGACACGAGGAAATAGTCCAACTTTCCAGCTTTCACTCTGAATTCTGACACTTTCGTCCTAACTTCTTTGACTGAAACCCTAAGCAGGAGTCTGAATGCCAGCCTGGATTTTTCAGGGAAACAAAGAGCACTTTCAAGAATTGCTTTCTATTCCGGCTGAGCCAGAATGTTGCTCTGCAGTGCCTTGAAACTGCACTTAGGATTTGCTGAGCTCTTAGACTGGCTGCCTAGAGGCAACTGTCAGCTGCCCGCGGTCGAACACTGGGGCCCTCATAAGGCGTGACCTGAAATGCTGGTCACAAGACTGGTGAAGAAGATGTTTGTCCTGCAGAAATCCCCACCAAGGATAAGGGCTTATCTAAAGCATCAGCCCTCAGGTTACCCTGGCATTTCAGGGGGCTGGTAGCAAACTGTCCAGCCTTCTCTTGAATGATCCATCGCCTGTCAGGTTTACATACTTGCTTTGACTGATGCTCTGGAGCATTGCAGCAAGGGCACACCTGTCTTCAGAAATGCACCAGGCTGCCGAACGCCTCCCCGCCTCCACGCTGGAAACTGGGTTCTGGGCCCACCCTCTCCTTGCTCCTCCGGGTCTTCTGGGAAGACTCATTTATTCTTTCCCTGAAGCCCTGTCTTTGGTCTCCTCCTTCTTTCCTGCTTTCTTTGATCAGGCACTCCACTCCATCAAAATACGCTCCTGTGAAAAGTGGCAGTCGTGGGGGAGAAGGGGCCAGCTCTGGGCATAGCTGTCCCTCCCCGCTTTTCTGTGTCTAAACAACATATGTGTATGTTCTCTCTCCCTACCTCCATCGTCCGTAAATTTGTTACGAAAGCAACAGACCTTCTCAGCTTCAGCTCTTGTAAGTTCTCAACTCCAGCTTGCCTAAATTAGCTTGACTCTTCCGGTAGTTTTTCTGCACGTGTGCTCTTGCTGAGAGCTGGCTGTTTTATTAAGCCACCTCTGGCTTCAAGCAAAGGCCGGTGGTGGGTAGCCTGCAGGGCTGGCAATATAGGAAGTCCAGTGTCACAGGGCTGGAAAGGTGGCACAAGCTTAGGTTAAAAAAATAGGAGTTGCATTAAAGGTGGTGAAGAGGATTCTAGCGGGAGAGGGATACGGGCAGTCCCAGATGTTTTTTGGCCAGCGAAGAGCACTGGGTTCTGCCAGGGAGTTGTTAATTATTACAACCGCTGGTCAGTCAACAGCTGGCAGCCAGCCAGCGGCTGGGAATTGCTGCCTGGATTAGGCTATGGGGGTGGCTTAGTTGAAAGGCTTGGTATGCTGGAAAGACGATCAGGTAACAGAGCAACTAGGGCAAGTTAAAAAGCTTAAATTCAGGCATGCAGAGCTGTGAATGGATTGGGGAAAAAGTCCCCTTTTTTGTGGTTAGCATCAAGCGTGTCCCTGTAAAGGCGCAGGTCCGTATCCTGCTGCCCTCTGGGAGCCTTGAGTGGGGGGGACGGAGTGAGGTTTGGCAGAGCTCTGCTGAAGGTCGCGTTAAGGTCTGTAAACAGAGTGTTTAACTTCCAACAGGAAGGTGTTGGCTTCCCAGTGTTGACACAAGCTTGTCTGCGAGGCCCCTCCTAGGGAGGCCGGGAGTTACTGTTGTCCCAGTTGGGGAAGAGGAGCCACAGAGAGGCTGCTCAAGGTCAGGAAATGACCCCCTCATCATGCTCACGTGTGAATGGAAAGAGAGATCCCCTCTGCCCTCTCCTCCTCCTGCAGCGGCCCGCACTCCTTCACTGCACGCAGGTTTTCACTTGCTACAGTTCTTAAAGCATAGCATCTCCGTCAAAGCGCAGCAGAGAAACCCAGGAGCACCCAGGGCTCTTGCATTCCTTCGTGATTACTCTGTCCCTCCAAACTACTTGGTGTCCAAAACAACACAGTTTAGAGGATGTCGTCACTCTAGACAAACGCAGCTTTTGATTCCTGCTGATGGCTCAGGCGTGGTTAGAGGAGATAGCCTGAGCTAATGACACTTCTGTACAAAGTTCAAGTTATCTTCTGGGAGGAAGGATGACTGAGGGAGAGCAACCAGTGGAGGAAACGGACGTGTAAAATTCCATTTCTGAATTCCTGCCTGTGCTCGAGCTCCTCTCAGGAGACAGGCCTCTCGCGTTGCTGGCCTGTGTGTTAGAAGAGGTTGCAGCCAGAGGTGTTTGCGCGTGCTCCTGCGATGTCCACATTAAGAGGTGCCTCTGGAGAGTGGTCTCTGCTCTCAGTATGTTGGCTGCTCAGAGGTGTGGGGGAGACTCTTCCTGTTTAGGCAGCTTCATCGCAGTCTGTCTGGCTCAGCAAATGCTGCATAGTGCAAGAGCTTGCAGAATGGAGGACAAAAAAAGCTCTTCTGAGGCTTACTGCTAGGATGGGGACCCAGTGCAGCCATGAGCTGTGCTCCTTGCAGATGCCAGCAGGAGCCTTCCAAAATAGTGAGTTGACTTTCAGCATGAGCATGGCCTTTGCTTTATGTTGCTGCCTTGTGTGCGAGGCCTCCACCCTGGGGTCTCTCTGCCGTCCTGCTGGAGCAGCCCCTCCGCAGCCCAGCAGCGATGTGGGAGCAGATGAAATTCCTGTATTCTCGCTGAAGTGCTGTCACTGAGACCTTGTCTCATGACACTGCAGTGAGTTGAAGAGGGATAGAAGTGGCTATTTATTTGTTTATTTTAATTTCAGTGAGGTCATTTCTGCTCCCTGGGCTGGCTGACTGCAGGCCTCAGTCCCTTAATGGCCTTCATCTACAAATGTGGGGCCTTTAATAACAATAAAAAATAATAATTAAAAAAAGACCAACCCTTTCAGAGCATCCTGACCTTAAACTGTTTTGATGGAGTGTTTAAAAAAAGAAAAAAGCCCTCTGGAAGAGTTTGGGAGTGTGTGGCTCACAGATGAAGGCAAGAGGCAGCTTTAAAGCAGTGCCGCCAAACCTGCTGTAGCTACTAGAGACCGGACACTGACTTTATTCGGTGTGACTGTGCTCCGGTCCCTAACTGTTTATAACCACTCTGCAGTGTTACGCCCCCATTTGCTCTTGGTTCTCCACTCTTCAGCAGCATTGCTTGGGGGTAGGACCTCTGCCTGGCTTCGGTTTCTTGAGCCACGTAGTCCTTGCAGCCTGCATGCCTGCTCCTTTGACTGCCAGAGATTAGCCTCGGTAGCCCCTCGAGTACAAACTGCCTGTTTTTACATGTCGTAAATATGTCCATGGAATTCGGCCAAATTGTGGACCTCCTTATCCCGGTCTGCAGTTGCTCAGGGGGTAGGGGAGGATGGGGTGGAGCTGAAGGTGAGGGAAGGCTGTTGGTTTGTGGACAGCCCAGCCTGTCTTTGAATGCCGCGTGTGTGCGTACACACTGCTCCGAGACGCTTGCAGATGAACTGCAAATGTTAAACAATCAAAGGGGTTTTGAATCCAAGGCATTCCGTTATGTGGTTCCCCGCTAAGAATTAGATAAGAAACAACAAAAATCCCTTTAAAACATTTCATCTTTTCAGCTGTTTCCTACAGTTCTCTTTTCTCCCACGTGGCTCCTGGTTCCTGCGGCACCAGAATAGATCCTCTTCATGGAAATGCTCTTCCTCTCTGCCGTTGTTTCTGGAAGACGCTAGCACAGCCTTCCAGTCACAAAACGCATTTCTGCTGGGACTTCAGATTGTGTGAGGAAAGGAAGCAGACAATCTCCAAGCTGAGGGCAGAAGTGGCAAAGACCTGCTGACTCTGTTTTTGGCCTGAGCAGGATGGCAGGATATCTGCTCTTTGTGCACCCACACAGCAAGGCAGGGACCAGATTTTACTTTTGTTTCCTTTACAACATCTCTAAGATCTGGCCTCTGCTCTTTGACCATGCTGCTAGTCTTGTCCAGAGCTGCTTTGCATCCCGCCAACCTTTTCCTTCTGAGGGCGTCTTCCTGTCTGCAGAGGCACGCTGAGAACGGGGTCTCCTGGGCCCCTGGCTCTGGACCACACTGACCTGTGTTTCTGGGTGACCTTTCTCAGCACAATGGAAGAGGGAGAGCAAAACGTTAGCTTCTTGTCCCTCCCTTGGGGTGCCAACATTTAAACCTTCCCATCAGTTTCAGTTCTCTGCTTTATTTCCCGTCTCTTCCTTCCTGCAGCCCACAGCAGCCTTCAGTTGTGGTAGCGATGCCCAGCAGCCGTTCCTGTTTTTCTTGCACTGAGTTGCATCCTTTTGTCATGCTTTGTGTTAATTGTGTCTTAAATGTTGCAGGATAAGGCTTTTGGAGGAATAGGGGAGCGCGTATAGTCCCACAGGACATGGTCCTCTCACAAGCTCCTGAGATCACAACGCGAGTCAGAATTACCTATGTACTCTGTCCTGTACCTCCCTCCAGAAGGGACAGGCAGCTTGTTGGTTGCCTTCTACTGGACAGTAGCAATATCTTGTACCAAAGAAGCAGGTTTCTTTTGCAGATAGAGACTTTTATATGCCTGACTTGTGAAGCATGCATAGCAAGTTGTTCCTGTTAGGCATGTGGTGAAAAAAGCAGTGTGCTCGCCCCAGCAAGCCTGCAGTCAGCGAGCACACAGCAGGGGCGGAGGTGGAAATCGGCAAAAAGCAGAGAGAAGACACAGCAGCGTGCTGCCCGCATGGCCCGAGTGTGTCGCACCGGGTGGCAGCTGGTTGCAAATAAAGAGACGATGCAGTTCGCAGCACTGCCTTGGAGCCTTTGCTCCCATATGCAGAGCAGCAGACATGAGCCAGATCTGTAACATTGCAGAGCAGGATGTACTTAAGGAAAAGAAATTCCTGCATAATAAATACCAATTTATTGCAAACGTTTAACTTCTCAGCTTTGCAGAGACATTTTGTTTTGCATATGATTGTTCCTGTTGCTTTCATGGTCTTTGTGAGAAGTTGCTTGTGGGGAGACCTGAGTTTCTAGCGGAGGGTGCAAATTCTTTGCCTGCTATCTTCAGCACAGTTTCTCCTACCAGTCATTTGTAGCACCATAGACTCGTTGACATGCAGACCAGGTTCCATGAGAAGCCCTTACCATGACAATTACCATGATTAACTAGGTAAAAATAATATATTGGAATTTAATTAAATCTTGCCAGTCAGTGTTGTCAGCCAGCAATCCATCCACTCAGCTCTTTGAACTGGTACTGCTTTCATTCGGAGCAGCAGACGGGCTTTTGGCAGCTCTGCCACACCAACAGGCAAACGTTCCTTTGCCCGTATTGCTGCTGCACATCTTGCTTGTCCTTCTTGCATTACCCCATGAATTGCCAGCACTCCCAGAGATTTTTTTAATCAAAGGTGTAGAGTTTCTTATTATTACGGCTCATGTGGAATTAGACCTTGGGATTTTTGTCTTTTCATAATGATAAAATTAGCTGTAGAAATTTGCCTTTTGGCGGTGTTCTTCTCCTTTCTAAGTCAGAACTTCACAGAGTTTTTTCCCTTCTCGGGATCTAGATTCCATCTTACTTTTTTTTTTCCTGTTTGGTCTCAGCTCTTTGGAAATCAGCAAGTTGCTTCTTATCAGTTTATTGAGCACTAGCCACCAGGACTTTGTGAAGGTCTTGTTCTTCTTGTTCTCAAAAATAAGAATTTTTAAACAATTCACCAAAAACATTCCTAGGTTGTAAACAGGTCAGTCTGCTGTTCTCAGCCAGATCTGATTTCATGGTGTTCTAATGTAGCTGCTGAAAATACTGGGGAATGAGTCTTTGCAGCTGGACTCTTGTGCACTAGATGCATTTTACTATTCTTATACCTTGTCCACTTGCTTCTGAGTCCCTCTGATACAGGAGTCTTCTTTTCAACAGCTTCCAGCGTCTGAAACTATCACTTGCCTGTATCTACATCCAAATACAAACCTCAGCCAAAAGCTACTGTTCCTTCCTTTTTGCCTCTTAAAATTCTCTCCTCTCACTTATTGACATCTGTAATTGCACTGAGCTTTGAATTGTTTGGAGGTGCTGTTTGCGTGAAGAGTGTTGTATGGAGCAGTCCCATTTGTGTTACCGTGTTAACTGAAGCCCTGACACACTGTGCAGATTATACTGTGGATTGGCCTGGGGATCCTGGTGATTAGCACGTACACCACCTTGTCCGCGACGGAGGACACCCCTGTGAAGACCGAAGTGGTGGGCTTGGAGCGCCTTGAAGGAGAGGAGACCAGAATTGACCAGGATTCTGTCAAAATCCCAGGTATGTGTCTGCTTGAGTCGTGCCTCCCAGCCCTTCTCCCCAGCTCCATCTCTGGGGAAGAAACCCCCGTGGTGGAAGCAGAGTTGTTTCCAGGCATCTTTAGAGCATCCTAGAAACTTCCCAAGAAAAAGGTGCAGTTTTGCCTTCTGGAAATGCCTGGTGGGGGCTCCGAGGATGCCTTCCGGAGGGCTGCTCTTTCAGAGGAGGAAGGGGCAAGGAGGGCCCGTGGGGGAGGCCAGGGCCCCCCTCTAGTGACAGAGCACAGAACTACCCGTGCGGGGTGATGAAAGCAGCTCTGTGAGCACGGCGCAGAGATAGCTCTGTGCTGGCCACCTGTATGAAGGGTGCGAGGAGCCAAACAGGGCTGCTTTCACTGTTTCTGCCAGCACATTGTCCGTGGTTCCAATAACAAGCCATTCATTGCGCTCAAAGGTATGTAAATTTATGGGCACTGACTTTTTTTTTGGTTGTGAGGATATAAATTTGGATTCGGTTTTAGCTCTGACAAAGCCCGTGATTATGCCTCAGCTTTGTTTACTGGTTCACGTTATTTATTATTTGTTTACTGTGGCCGTTGATAGAATTACGGCCGAACCCTCCCTTCCCCAGCTGCAGGCTTGCCTTGCAAGGCCATCGCTAGCAGGTGTCGCGTGACCCTGTGCTGCCCCTCATCTGTGGCTGTGTCCTGTTTCTTTATTTTATTTTTGTTTGGTTCTGCTCGGGTTTTTTGTTCTTTGGGGGCCTTGAAATATCCTCGCAGAGATTGAGAACGGAAGCGAGAAAAGGGCTGTCTCTTCTGGAGATTATCCTCCTCCTGGTTGTTGGCTGTGTTCCTGCTGCACAGATTTGAGTGTCTCCGAGACACCGGTGCTGCCTCCGATAACATTCACTCCTGGGTTGCTCTGTCCCTGACGGTGGGGTTTTATGTGTTCACGCTAGCGGTTCATCCAAGGCGCGCGTGCCTTCTCAGGCACTGAGATGCCCATGAACTCTTAGCAAAAGATGCTCTCAATCCCTTAATCATGCACACTCAGCAGGGCTGGGAGGAGGGATGCGATTGAATTCTTCCGTCTTGGTTAATTTTGGAGCGGTAATGGCCGGAGAACAGCTGCTCGTTTCAGGAGGGGTTGCTAATGACACGTGTTCTTGTGACTGGGAAAATAAAAAAAGTCCCATAAAAGACGGTGTCCGCTGGAGTTTGCTAAATCTCTTCTCCACTTCTCCGCGTGAACCGGGGAGGCAGAGCAGGAAGCCTGCATTTAATCATCATGTAGCACAGCGCATCTTAAGTCGCCCTGGCGTTCCCCCTGCGTGCGTTTAGAGCTCGTCAGCGTTAGTCCTTATTGCACAGTGCTCGATGCTGGATTAAATAATCCTGCCTAGGAGGAAGGCGTTTTTAGTGCTCTCGGCTCATAAACTTCCCAGGGCCGAGCTGCGCGGCTCCGAACATGCTAACAAGCGCGTTCCCAGTAAAACCCCCGCTTCCTTCCCGGTGCACCTTGGCTTGTTTTGTGCCGGGCCAGCGCGAGGGAGGCAGCGCCGGGGGCTGCTCTTCCCTGGGAAGCGGAGCCTGGCGCGGAAGCCTCATCCTGTGGGAGGAGGAAGTGGGATGGAGCAGGGTGAGAACGAGCCGGGCAGAGGAAGTGGAACAATGAGCCCGAGCCGCGGCGGTGCCGGGGGAGCCGCGTGCTCCGCGAGCAAGCGCTGCCCCAGGAGAGCCGCGGCCCCGCTGCCGCGCCGCGCCGCTCCTGGAGCCGTGCCTCGCCGCCTCTCTGCAGGATGTCGGCTTGACTAGCAATGAGCGGCGTTAAATGGTGCCCTTCTTCCCGCCGCCGCTCCCCCCGCCTCGTCCGACCCGGCCTTGTTTTGCGAAGGTACGAGCCCGCGGCCGGGAAAATGCTGCGGCAGCTGCATCCTGTCATTCAGGGGCGCAGGATGCGGGCTGCCCCGCATCACCTGGGTGCCCCTGGCAGCCCACATCTGCCGCTTGTTCCTCGCGCGAGGCTTTAGCAGAAACACGTGGCGGCTCCCGGGGCGGCGGGCTCGCGGGGCCGGGGGGCACACGCCTGCCCCCAGCCCGCTGCCGCGGCTGCGCTCGGGGCCGGGCCGGGCCTTTCCCCGAGTTGGCGTTCGCCATCTGACTTCTGCCTGTCAGCATGCGAGAGGAGTTTTATTGGTCTCTTTGATGTTGCGGAGACCAGAACTGTACAGACTTTCATTAAAACCCTGCCCCGTGGGCCCGGGGATTATGAATATTAGAACATTGCCCTTTTATGTGAACACGTATTGACCGGCGAACTCTGAATAGTGTTTTTACTAACGACACCCAAGTGCCCATTACAGCCCCTGCCTGTATGGCTTGAGGTTTACTGTCAGCAGCTCTTCGGGAAAGGTATAAAACCCCTTTCAGAAGCGTTCGGCTGCTCCATGCAGCGTGTGTGCGTATGTTAAAAGGTTGCTAAGCTGCCTGTGAAAGCTCATGAAGGCAATTATCCATTTAAAAAAAAAAAAAAGCTAATTAGGCAATTTCTCTCTGTATTTGAAAGCACCCTAGAGGGTCTCATGGGGCGGATTAAGATTTTGTAATATTTTTCAGCTCCTTACTTGATCGTTGCTGCTTCGTTTTCCTCCTCTCGCGTTGTGCAATATCTCGTAACAAAGACCTGATTCACGCTCGTTATGCAAGAGCAACCTTTCCCCGGCGCTCCCGTGGCCGGGGTGCTGCTCGGGGGAGCCGGGAGACCGCACTCATCCCCTTGGATTTGTTTCGCTTTTTAAGGACTAGGGCAAAACTCGGATCTGCGCGGGGCCGGGCGCTGCGCCGTGGCTCCTTGCGCCCGCGGCATCCGCCCCGGAGAAGCCGCTTGGCTCCAGCTCGCGTCCCCGCCAGCCGAGGCGGCTGCGTTATTAGCAGAGCAGCCCCGAACATGTGTGAAACGTGGATTAGACACAGCTCCTAATAGCTGTAGGAACAGCTTGACTCTGCTACAGCTCTCCCTGGTGCTTTGTGAGAGAGATCTTTTAATAGTGCCTGTGACACAGAAAAGGCACCATCAGCCTCTTGCAATTTGGGTTCGTTTTTACTGCTGGTGCGTCAGGAGACAACTGTGAACTAATTTCAGTGATGCCATTCGATAACCTTGTGAAATCTGTAACCGTTTCAGCCGCTGGGGCGGGGGGGCTCGGCGCGGCGCCGCGCGGCCGGGGCGGAAAGGCTTCCTGCCCGTCCTGTCCTCGGAGGTGGGAGAGCGGGGCCGCGCGGCGCTCCTGCTCCCGGGGCCGCGGGAGGCTCGTGCGCGCCGGAGCCGCCTTGGTGCCCGGCGTGTCCGAGGGCAGCGGTTTGCCCCATCTCTGTCTCCACCTTTGCTTTGGCTCCTGTAGCAGGATGCTCCTTTCGCGGATCCTACCAAGCGGGGTTCCTGCGCTGCACTGGGGCGACGTGAGCAAGTCTGGGCACTGGAACTGCGCTGGGACAAATCGATCCCCTCCGCTGAACCCGACGGCCCTCGATGGCCCTTGGCGGATGCTCCAGCTCTGGCGGGCAGAGGTCCTGCCCCGAGGCCTGCGGCCAGCGCTGCTCGGCCGCCGAGGAGGCGTGCGGGTCGCCGGGGCGGGCTGCATCTCCCCAGGCTCCCTGTCTTTCGCTGGGCGCCACAAATGGATTGTAGAATTCTCTAACTTTGACCTAATCTGGAAAACGAAAATATCTAGCAGCCTTCCCTGCCTGCCTCTGCCAGGAGGTGCCTGGGAGCGCGCCCTGGGCCCGCGGGCGCCCGCGGTGGCCCTCCACCCCATCGGGGTGGCCCGGGACGGTTTGTGGGACGCAGGGAGTTGAGGTTGGGCGCGGGAGGGGGTCGCATCCTCTAGAGGAGAGCGGTGCTGAGAAGGAGCAGCAGTGACACCAGGTCTGGGCGGGGGAAGGACAGAAACTGTGCTTTCTGCCAGCAGGCAGAGCGTGCCCGTGTGCGGCTCCGGACACCGCTGCTCCCTCTGCCCGGTCCCGTCCGCTCGGGAGGAGCACGGCGGGGCTGGTCTCGCAATTGCTTCCGAAAGAGCAGGATGTGTAGACGCAGGTTTCGGCTACGGTCATTACTGCGGTGGACAAGAGCGATATGAAAACCATGTGAGGAGGGATTTAATGTCTTTCTGGGACCATTGCTACTATCCGAACCAGGAGCAGGGGGGAAGGGAAGCTTTTAGGTTGCTAATCATGAAATTTTATTGCAGCCTAGAGAGGCTGTTGGCAAACCACAACACATACGCGCGCACATGCACACACACAAATCAGTTGCAGCAAGCCTTGCCTTCCCCCGCCAGCTCCCTTCGCTTCTCCGCGTGTAAATGTGAGCAGAGCCGCTAAAGAGGATCGTAAGCTGGGGTGGTTCGGAAGGACCTGCTAGCAGCGAGGGTCTGGACTTCCTCATAAGGCAAAGCAAGCCCTCCTTGGTGCCTGACGCTGAGATTCTGTTGTTGTAAGCCAAGAAGCTTTTATAGCCTCTCAGCCTTTGCCTGTAAAGTCCAACGCCACTCATAAAACATTAAGAGGCACAGCATTACTGTAACGCTCTCCAAAGGGACCTGAAGGGCGACTAGACAGTTAGAGTGATTATTACACATCCTGAGCAAAATTGTTCTCTGCAAACCACATATAGCCCCTTATAGATTTCCATGCAGCGTGAGAGGCCGTTAATTCACGCCCTGATGATGAACTTAATTTTGTTTCCTGCTGAGCAAATGACGGCTTAGAGGCAACTTTGTCTTATTATGGTGTGGAGACTTTTATTTTTGTTTTGCTGCATTGTTTTCAAAATGCGGAACATACAAGCCGTCTCTTGATTTACGATTGATGCTTTTTACAGCAACAGAGAGGTTGCGGAGTCTCCGTCCTTGAGCTGTTCAAAAGCTATCAGGACACGATCCTGTGCGGTGTGCTCTAGGTGACCCTGCCTGAGCGGGAGGGCTGGGCTAGATGATCTCCACAGGTCCCTTCCAACCTCAACCCTTCTGTGAACAGGGCCTCCCCCAGTGACTTAATTGTATCCTGGACACACTGGGGGTTTCAGCTGCTGCAGTGTGTTGGACAGCCCTGTGCATGTTCGACTGGGTCGTCTGGCTAGACTGCAGCTATGCGAGGCAGAGGTATTTCTGTTTCTTTCTTCTGTTTTCCCATCTGCATGGAAAGCTTCCTCCCCGTTCTTTTGTTCTCGACCATCATCTTGCTTTATGGCTGCCTCTGCTCGTAATTTCTTTCTGGACCTGAGGTCAGCTATGACTATATTGCAGCGCTCTAGATCCCCTCGTTTCAGGTGAGATGTTTCAGATGAGGTGCAGCCTTCTCTGAATGCAACAATCTCCCTGGTTCATGAAGCGATTAATGAAAACTTTCCTCCAATAGAGTAAATGGATTGTTGCTATGAAGCCAAAATTTAGCTGGGAACATCCGTACAAGAGAATGCAGAGCACCTCCCCTCCGCAGGCCTCAGCGTCCTGCTTCCCAGGGCCTCCATCCAGGAGTGGGCACTGGTTCTCGCATTCACTGTTTTCCTGAAAGGAGGAGTGTCCTGCCTTGACTTGCTGAACTCTGGGAAGTCCCTCAATGGAGAGAGACCCTTGGGCACTAGACAAGAATTTCTCAGAAAATCCAAGCCCTTCTCCCCTCCTGTCATCAATACTGAACCAAAGAAACTTTGGAAACCGGCCAGCCCGGGTGTGTGTCCCTTCGCGACTGGGTGCAGTGCTCTAGGCCAGAGATTCCAGGGTCCTGGACAAGTGCTGGGTGGTTCTGGCACGGCTCCCTCTGGGCCAGGATTTTGTTCTCTTTTTTTTTTTCCCAACTTGGGTAAGGCCCACGCAGCTGAAGTTGTGGCAATCTCTTCTTTCCCATGAGTTCATCTTGTAATAAATCGCACCAGCCCTGCAGAGGGGGAGGAGAAAATTGAAAGATGTTTATAGAATTAATTCCCCAAAGGAAATCACATGGGGGAGGACAAATGGGGGGAAGAGTTGAGAATTTTTTTTGTTAGAGAAGATACTTTTTTTTTTTTTTTTTTTTTTAAGTTTGCTGGATGGAAAACAATCTGCAGTGCAACTTCAGTGCTGGGAAACAATTACATTTCCTTTACTGCTTTTCTGCTAAGGAAGAGTTTGCTACGTGTGCGCACTGTATAGGTCTTCCTTCGTCTGCCCTCTTAGTCTCCAAGGCCAGAAGAGCCTGTTGTCTGATCTCGTGTAGCATGCCGTGAATTCCTCATGGCTGCTCCTGTGCTGAGCCCAGTAACTTGTTTGACTGCGATGTGTCTTCCAGAAACACCCTGTTTCTTAAGTAAGAGATCAAGAGAATCCCCCCCTGTCGCTTGGGAGTTTGTTCCCATGGTCGTTTAATTGCTCTCCTGAAAACTCGATGCCTTCTCTGGGGTCCCGCAGCTCCTCTCTCCCTTGCTCGTTTCTTCGTTCAAAAGCAAATGCTCTTGCACAAAAAGGGGAGAAGGAAAACAAAAAAAAAGGCGTTGAACCGCTCCCCCGCAGCGCAGGTGGGAGCAGGGAGGAGAGCGGGGTGCTGGGGTGGCCCCGGCGGCTGCTGCCGGGCCCCGGGTCCCAGCCTTGCTGGGGCTCCCCGCTTCGGGGCGGTGAGCAGGGAGCCCGGGTCGCTGCTACCCTCTGGCGGCACCGGCTCGCAGCGGCACGCGGCTCCCTCCGCCGCCCGGCCAGCTCGGTGGCGTTGGCTTGTGCGTTAAGCAGCTTCGTAAAAAGTGACTGTTAGGGAAACAAACAGAGCAACCCCAGAACAACAGCCCTCTAAATACTAGCACGGGAAGAAAGATAGCTGCTAGGCTTGTGTCGGAGAAATAGGGTGGCAGACAGAGAAACGGCCTCGATCCTGTTGGATCGACAGTGCCGCGGTGCGTGACCTCACTCAACTAACTGTCCTGCTTCGACAGACCAGAACCCGGTGGTAGAGGAGGCAGAGGATGACCGTGATAAACCAAAGCTGCTGGATGAGAAGGAGGAGATGGAGCAGCCACAGATCAAGGTGCCCATGGAAGTACCCAAGAGAGCTGAAGAAGCAGAAAAGCTACAGGAACAAGTACAGCTTGACCGGCCTGATCAAGGTAAAAAGGAGTCTGGGGAAAAGGTGTCAGCTTTGGAGTTGGGAGACGTATGTTAAAGAGTGGTCTGTAGCATTATTTCAAGTAAAGATCCCGATCTCTGCTTTTTACCTTGTAGACTGAAGATAATTTATTGTTTGCTGCTCTTGAGGCTTGTTAGGAATGCAGCCTCTTGATGAGGAAGCAAGTGTAGGCAGCTGAGAAAGGGCAGTAGGTAGCTGGGTGCCACGTATGCTGTGAACCTGCTGGATGTTATTTTCCCACATTAATAACAAGCCCCCTAACGCTGTCTGACATCTACCCTAGGGATTGCCCTGCCTGTGGGAGAAGCGCATCGCCATGAGCCGCCTGTCCCGCATGACGAAGTGATTGTGGACATGGGGCGGGAGCGGGAGGAATCTGATGAGAACAAGCTTGCGCTCGGGGAAGCCAACGATAATCTGCTTAAGCCAGGAGTGGAGGAGCCAGCCGAGCTGAATCCCGAGAAAGAGGCACTTGGCCTGAAACAAGGGATGGAAGCAATTGCTGAGAACCAACTGCGGGGAGGGACTGACAAGCCTGTTAAGAATCTGAAGAACGTCCTGGAGGTGAACGTGCAGCAGGATGGCAGGCCGCCATACAAAGATCTGGAGCCAGACAAACGAGCGTTGGAAGCCAAAGCACAAGCTGCCATGCTGGACGGTGAGAAGAAGGCTGCAGGTGACAAGGAGAAATCGAACCTCCAGCTCCCCAGGAAAGCAGAGGAGGCTGCGAAGTCCGTAGAGAAGGAAGCTGACCCTGGTAAGCTCCCCCCACTGTGGCTCATCTGTACAAATTCTCCTCTTGTCCTGTAATCTCTCCCTGGCGACTGGGCAATTTGGTTATTTCCACCTACGTCCCAGTGATTCCTTTTAATTTCACAAGATTAGCATGTGAGTATGCACAGCCCCTTCAGCAGCTGTTGGGGAAAAGGAGGAATCTGGTGGCTTTGACAGCTACTATAATATCTGTCAAACAGTTGTTTGCTAGCCTACTAAATGTCAGGTGCCGTGCTGTTCCTGTGCGTCTCCGAACTCACCGGGGACACAGAGCTGGGAGATCTTGACAGGTAACACATTGCTAAGTGCCCATCTAAAAGCTAGTTAGAACAGTTCTTGCATTTTAATTGGCTAAGGTAGTTAGCACTGGCTCACTGCCATGAGTCTATAAGATTGTTAAATATTTCTTTTATTACTTCCCTTGCAGTCATCAGGTTGAATGTAAACTGTGCTGGCTTAGGCAGGGAGGGACAACACGATGTGGAGTCATTTTAGAGAACATCTGCTGCTGGAGCGTCCTTATCAACTACAAAGGTCTGTTGGTTTTTGTCCACAGGTGAAAAGCAAGAGCTGCCCCCCCCAGACAGAGCAGACCCAGCTCAGGCCCAACAGCTGGAGCAGAGAGAGATCAGAAACACTGAGGAAAAGCAGCAGGAGAACGCAGAGAACAAGCTGGAGGGTGAGTGCAAGTCCCTGGGGCGCAGGGAGGGGAGGGCGCCGAGCTCCCTCTAGGAGCCCGAGGTAAAAGTGCAGGATTTTTCTCCGTAGGAGGAACGTGCCAGCCAGCCTGTTCTTCTTGGCTCTTGTGAGCACATAGCTTTAGGCCATAGTCACCTCGGCGACGGCAGCAATTAGTGCCTGTCTCCAGCGGGCTAACGCCTCCGGCAGAGGCTGGCATGTTCCAAAGCGAAGTCCCTGGCAAGGCCTGCTCGAGGATGTGAGTCACGCTGGAATCTAGGCCTGTCTTCTCCCCAGCTCCCGAGTGCAGGCAGCGCTGAGTCAAGACGAGCACGACTGGAGTGAAACTGTCTGGCTTATGAAAGTGGGGACCCAGCAGCATGGTGCCCCTCTGTGGGCATCGTCTAACAGCCTTGCGGCCTTTGGCATGGGGGAGAAGCAGGCTGCAGTGCGTGGGGAGACCTGGGGTGTATAGCTGTGCAGAGGAGCGGCCTTGAAGCCCCATCCGCACCTTTCCCCTTCCCTGCTGCGGTTCCACGGTGGTGCTGTTACTCTGGGGTTGGCCCTTCCTCAGGCTCAGCACGTTGCCTTCAGCCTCCGCCTTGCTAGGATGCGAGGGTTGGACCCAGAGCCTGAGGATTCATAGCCTGTGCGCGGCGTGGGTCCCCTGGCTGCTCACATTCGTGTGATCCCTCGGTATTCTGGTCCAGACGTGATGGGCACTCGATCCTGAGACTGATTGCAGCTGACAGGCTCTGCACACAGGGGCCGTATCGCCCTCCTCTTCGGTGGTTACATCTTGGTTTCCTGATTGGTTTATTTTCCTTTTGCATTTCAATGGGACTGAAAAAATGAGTGTGAAAAGCTAATAGCAGGTATGGACCATGAGGGTTTGTCGTACTTCAAGGAGGATTCAGGCATCTGAGTTTATGTGGGGTTTTCCACCTGAATGTGTGTGTTGGACTTGCCAGGGAAGCTCCCCTGTGAGGATGTCACCGAAAGGTACCTTGGGCTTGTTCTGTTCCTCTGCTCAGGGCTCAGCTTCGTACCTAAAGGCTGAAAGAGGGAGGAAAGGGTGAAAAGGCTTCATGGGAGCAAGACAAGACAGCAAGCCCTGTAATTCCATGCATGCCGTTTGCAAACAGTTGCCTCTCTGGGACTGTTGTTGCTGTGCTCCGGTTTTAGCTGCCCTTGGCTGTACGAGCTCAAGTACTTTCATTTTATAATCAAGATGCTTTTTATGAAGAGTGTCTGTTAAAATCTAGCCAAAGCACTGAATGAGGCCTGCTTTCTGCAAGATCAAAGGAAGAGCTGGGACTTAGCGTAGCCTTTTGTTTGTGTGGAAGAGGTGTGTTACACAAATACAGGAGTTACATGTGTTTGTAAAGCTCTCAGTGAGAAATGCTTTGATTTGGCATTAAACCTTTGCTTGCTGCGTGTTAAACCCAAACATTCCCATGCTGAGCTGGGACCTGGCAGCCTCAGAAAATGAGATAGTAGAAATGACTTCTGTTTTCATTGTTTATTCTGAGCAAAGTGCAAAAAATAAACAGATCTTGAGAAGTCAATTGCTCTCTTGAAATGACTGAATTCCCCCCCATAACGGAGCTTTCTGTAAATGGAAGCGAAAGGGGAATTCCAGAGGCCCTTGGTTGGTAGCACTCTAATGTGAACTGAAAATATTTCCCTTTAATCACCTTGTGGGTTATTAGCAGGACAGGGGGAGGCAGTGCATACTTGAAAAGGATTAACCTGGACAGCATCCCTTTTTAATTTAAATGGCGTTTTACAGGCTATTAATTTTGACGTTTTTTCCTTTGGGGCATAATATTCTAGAAACACCTTCAGTTTTGGAGAAAAGCTGCTTGTTGGTGTGGGAGGCAAGTGACACACAAGTTCATGCTCTCCAGATACGATATGCCTGGGTGTCTGTCCAAGAGGGGAGAATGCAGCAACGTTTCCGTGCAGACCTGGGACTCATATTTTGCCCATGATGTGTAGCTTGCAGCAGCGAGTGAATCAACTTGAGTCACTTCTGCTTGGCCCTAAATGCACTCATCACTTCTGCGTAACTTGCTCTAGAGAGCCTCCATGGCTGCGCAGAGCTGAGCGGCAAGGATTTCCTTGTGTTTTATTGACGTGGGGAGTTTTGTTTTATTGCAGCGGTGTCTCAAGTCAGCGGGAGGTGACCTGAGACCCAGCGTAGCTGGGATGAAGTCCTGATAGTGCGTTACAAGAGGTGATCTGTGTTTGAGAAGGCTGGCTGATCTCAAGAGCCAAGCTGCAGCAGTGCTGGAGCTTTCTGAGGCACCAAGGCAGCTCCAAAACCAACTCACCTCGCTTGGGAAGCTGAACCCCTTGCTCTCTTGACTGACTTCTGCCAGTCCTGTCCTATTCTCGTTCCTGTGCCAGCCAGACTTCTGTCCTTATGTGCACAGGGACCCCCAGCAAAGTGGCCTCCCCTGTGGTCCTTCTTCCTGGCGCTTCTCACCGAGCAGTTAATGATGAGAGCTCAGCTTTGACCCCTCCACCTATAACGTTTTTAGAGAGCAGTGTCCTGAGTTAGCACCTGCATTAGTGAGCAGCTATTCTGGGCTGTTGGCTGTCGTTCTTAGTGAAGGCACTCCGCAGTGCTGCTGCTGTGGTTGCCATCAGTGCAAGAAGCAGAGCTGTACCACGTGCCCCCCTCCCTCCTGCCGAACTGGCACTGGTTGCAGACTCGGACTCTCTTGCCGAGGAAAGCCACCGCAGTAGCTCCAGTGCTGAGACTATTAGTGAGGTTTTTAGGTCATGGATTTGAAAAGGGAATTTCCTCTTGTTCAAAGGGAGGACATGTGATGAAACAAACCCTGCAAGAGTGATGCCAGAGTCCTTGTGTGTCCTGGCTGCTCTGCAGCTTTCAGTGGGTCTCATTTTCTTCCATCTGCTTATTTATTTATTTATTTATTTATTTATTTTTTAGAAGCGGAGCAGGCAAAACTGCTTGATCATGCTGTGCTGCTGCAGGTGATCAAAGAACAGCAGGTACAGCAAAAGCAGCTACTTGATCAGCAAGCAAAACTGCTGGCTGTGATTGAAGAGCAGCACAAGGAGATCCACCAGCAAAGGCAGGAGGAGGGAGGAGAGGAGAAGCCAAAACAAGGTAAGGATATTGCCAAAGAGCATGTCTGCTTGTGAGTTGGTCACTGCTCAAAATAGCTTTAAAATCAGGCTGGGGGAGATCTGAGTCCCTCTGGCACGTGGCAGGATCCACTTTGCAGAAGCCACTTCTGATCGTGTCGGAGTGACCCTGACCTCTGAGGTGGGGACCCCCCCGTGTCCCCGTGCGTAGGGATAACGCTCTTCCTCACAGCTCACCTCATTCTCCTGTGTGGTCCTTGCACAGGATCCCGTGTGCAGGGTATGGTGGTGGGAGAAGGGAATCGGTCACTCGTCATGAGAAAAAGACTTTACATTTCAGCTTTTCTTCTTTAGCAGAAATGCAACAGGAGCCTGCTGTGGCACTCTCCAAGAGCAAGGAGGAAGACAGCCCGGGAGCTAGACAAGACGCTGCCGCAAAGCCGGTTGGTAAGGAGCCGCTGGAGCACCCTCTGCAGGGGCTGGGCAGGCGGCCGGCCGACTCAACCGAGCAGCGCAAAGCGACTGCAGGAAAGCTGGAGGAGGCTGGGCACAGGCGTGAGGTTCCTGGGGTGCCTCCCAAGGACCTGAAGGTGCCACAGGAGGAGATAGACAGAGCTGTTAAAAAAGCTGCAGAGAATGGGGATCCCCTTCCTGGCGATGCCCAGCACGTTCCAGCAGCCAGAAACCACCTAGAAAAGAAGCCCTTGGCAGAGAGTTTAGGAGGTCATGAAGCCAAAGCCGGAAGAGACGTCCATGAGAAGAATTCCCTGAAAGCTGTGGAAGTAGCTACAGCTCACATCCAAAGAGAACAGTTAGGGGCTGCCAAAGTTCAGGGAGTAGTAGGAAAGAGTCTGGAAAGAGACTCGGGAACAGACCTTAAAGCCAAAGCACTGAGTCAGGTGGAGCCCAAAGACCTGGCACTTGCGCTGGACTCCTCAAGTAAACTGAACGTGGCAGGGAGCGAGCAGCGCGTACGGGAGCGTCAGAGAGCAGCAGACGCTGAGAGGGCTGAGGGTGCTAACGGCAAACTGCCGCAGGCCTTGCAGAGGGACCTGGCTAGCAAAGTGGAGGTGAAGAAAGAAGCTCCTCGGGAGAACACGGTGGACATGGCCCAGGATCCTCAGGGAAGTCCGAGCAAGCAGAAGCATGCAGATGGGAGCCTCTCAAACGAGGATGAGAAGAAGCCAGATGCTGAGGACACTGCTGCCCAAAAGCCTGAGAAAGGAGTGGCTGCCCACGGGGACCAGAAGCTGGACCACGATGTCAAACCGAATCGGGACCTAAAACTGCAGGCGGACCTGGACCTCCGCCGGAGGAGACGTGACCTGCTTCCTCGCGAGGAGGAGGAGGAGGCTGCACAGGGGGCGGGGGTCTTCATTGGCCTGAATCCCCTTCCAGATGTGAAAGTAAACGACCTTCGGAGCGCTCTAGAGACGCGATTAAACCAAGTTGCGGAGGGAGCTCAGCAGGTGGTCCACAGCCGGCAGATCAAACAGATGACGCAGGCAGATGGGAGCATGTGAGTGGGGTGGTCGTGCTCGGTGGGTGGCTGAGGGTGTTGGCCACCGGCACAACGCTCATGGGCTCAGTAGGGAAGGTTCAGGTTAACCAGCTGCTTTTTTGGCCAGTGTTGCTCAGACAACGGTCAGTCTAAACCAGCAGCACTTTGCGGGATGCAGTGCTTGGTCCATGGGGTCTCCTTGGTCCTGTGAATGCTGTCCGGGGGACTGCGGGCTTCTCCAGTCTCTGCAATGGTAACACCTCCCTGTGTGTGCCTGGAGGTGGCCGAGGAGATGGCAACCGTGAAAGAAAATCTCTCGCTGTCCTCTGGCTTTCAGAGGTTGCCATCTAACTTGGTTCCCTGCCAGGCCAGCTTTCAAGTACCTTTTCAACTTCTTGTTCATATCGAATTGCCTTCTCCATCTGGCTCTCATTTCCCCTTTCAGAACTGAGGCAGTTCTCCATGCGGTTCACCCACCTGCTCGGAAAGGCTTCTCCAGCGAGTACGTTGGGTCCCTTAGCCCAGCCCGTTCGGGGCTTTGGAGCAGGGGTCTGGGACTGCAGGCAGAGGGGAAGCAGGGAGAGATGCACATCTCCTCTTGGAAGGTTTTATTCTGCTTTGGAGTTGCATCAATTCAGATTGGGTCTAGGACTGGCTTAGCTAATTGCTTTGGTATTTCTTTTGAAATGGGAGCTGTTAGTCTTGCATGTTTAGGGGATAGTTGTGGTCTAGGAACCTAGTTTAGTAGAAATGCTGCCTTAAACAGGCACAACTGCTGCTGTTGTGCTGCCTCTACTCCCAGGGATTTAATTGGTTGGCCACACACTAGCAATAACGAAGAGCTTTGCTCTCTCCACCCTCTCCGGATGCTCACACTCTCATCTGTGCTTTTAAGCTTGACTTCTCCTGTCCAAAGTGCATTATGAAGCTCAACCCGGGGGCTGCAGGCTGCCCCCCAAACCAGCTTGACTTTCTGCAAGAAGTGACTAATATTTGGGAGCAAAAAAACGTGGCTTAAAAGGGTGTTCTTGGGGGCTTGGCTCAAGCATACCTACCTCTTCTCTCTGTTACTCGATGGAGCGTGTTTGTTTTGTGTGTTCTTCACAGCCCCTTCGACAATGTGTTTTACATCCATAGATGTCAGTACTCCGCCCTGGTAACGTGTTTTATGAGCAAGAAAGGGAAAAACTTCTATGAGAGTCCTGGTTTGTTTCAGGCTCCCAGACGGTGATTCATCCCTCCTATTTTTTTTTTTTTTAATCCTGACTTGCGAATGTAAGAAATAAAATCCCAAAGCTCTCACTAGAATGGCTGATATTTCCCAGCCTGGAGTCTACAGACCTCATCACTGTGGTGGTTTTTATATCCGTATCTCGAAGTGTCTTTGGTAAACTAGCCTCTCTGCGTTCGTATCTGGCGGGATTTCTCGGAGCCAGGGCTGGGTCGTTACCAAACGTGTGGAACTGCTGCACTGGTTCTGGTGAATACCACGGGGAAGGCGCTGCCTTCGGTCTTGGGTACTTCGCCCCCGTTTGTCTGCTCCAGCAGCCGGAGATTGCAGGGTGTCTGGAACGTGTGCCTGTTGTTTGAAGGATGTCATCTTAATCTCCAGTTAAAGTGACACAGAGCCACAGGGCAACAGCCACGGATTCAGCCGAACTGCTTCATGAGGACCATCCGTATTACTTCCACGTGCGTCTCAGATGTGACTGACATAGCCTTAACCCTCAGGACTTCTTCCATAGTACGAGTGAGCTTCTCCATTACGCTGTCTTAAAGCACAAACGCCGTGGTTGGGAATCCTTGGACTGCGTACGGCAGGAGGATCGCTCTGCAGGCATCCTGTGCCAGCGCTCGTCAGGTGCAGGCGAAGCAATAGACTGCTGATCCCATTCCTTAGTGCAAGTCCGCACTGGGGAGACTGGTTCGTGCTTTGTCCCCTGCTGCACTAATGAGCCTTTATAAAGTGAAAGGGAGCTGGAGGAGGAGCTGGATCCCCCCCCGCTTCTTGCACTTTGCCAGGTACCAGGGTCTGTCCTGGGCTCTCCCACACATCCTACGTCCGCATGGCAGGGTGAGGCCAGGCTCCTTGCCCTGCGGCATCAGGACGTGCCTGTAGCAGTGACGTTGCTTGGCATCGAGTCATCTGCATGAACACGAAGGACCAAAGATGCTCCTGATGTTCCTCAGCAAATGGAAACCGAAAACGGCTGTGGATTCTGGGCATCCCCAGCCTCAGCTGGAAGGAGGCAGGGAGCTGCGTTACCTCTCTGTGCCAGGAACTGTGTGTACTGGGTGTGGAGTGCTTGGCGGGAGAGACTGGAGGGGAGGCTGAGCTGTGTAGATCAATAAAATAAGCTGAAGCATTTTTATCTCAATTCTTTGTTTAAAAAAAGAAAGCTGTAAGCCCTACTGAGCCATGGGGCTGTGGCTCCCCTGGCAGGGAGAGGAGTCTGCTGTGCTCCGTACCTGCGGGGAGTTACTTTGCCTAAGGAAAAAAAGGCTTTGTGCTTTCTGCTTTCTTTGAAGCTCTCTCTGCTCCACCCTTCCCTGCTGCTGTGGAAGAGGTGGTAAGAATGTGATCCTCCTCCCTGCCCTCACAGACACAGGGCCTGTCTGATTCGATGTTCATGGGATCAAGCAGCTGCGCTATAGCTGCTGTTAGAGCTTGAGTATTCAAAACCTGGCTGCAGGGTCTGCTGGCTTCCTTCCCTAGGTGTGTTGCACCTTGGACCCTCAGCTGTTATCTTAACCCAGTACTGCAGACTTGCAGGTCTCGCAGCCCTAAATGCTGGTTTCTGTGTTGCAAAATGGTGACCAGCTCTAGCAGAGCCTGCGCAGAGCTTGGGACCTTGAACTGTGCTTTGTTTTTTTGTTACAGGAAACTTTGCTCTTTAGCAAAGCTGGAGCTCATATGCAGCTGGGAAACGGCTCTGAATCGGAGACTCCAGACTGGGGGAAAGGAGGATTAGAAAGGAGAAGGAAAGGTCTCTGTGAAGTGTAGGTTTAAAGTGAAGGGAGTTCTCCTTTGGCTTAGCGTAAGTGTCCGTAAGCCTGCTCGTTCCAGGCTGGGGATTGGACGGGATTTTGATCTCTGCTCTACACGCCAAGGCTGTCTCTCCAGCGACTATTCTGCATGGTAGTTCTTCTGGCTGCTCAGGGGAAGGGGAGGTGGAATCCAGCAGCCCCAGGGCAGGCAGATGCCAGAGACTTGTTCTGACAATAGAGCAGTTTGAGCACTGCCCAAACGTACCGCAGTGAACAAAAGGGGAACAGCTACTTGCTGGACAGTAGCTTGGTTTCTGACAAGCTGCTGATGGCTCTCATTCACTGTTTATTTTGTAACTTAAGGACAAACTGACTCAGATTTTGGAGTTTTATTTAAAAAATATTTTTTCCAAACATCTATTTACATGCATTGTTTGAGAAACAGATGTACACAGGAAAAGCATTATGTGAAATGCCACCCAGGGCTTCCCTTTCCTTCGTCTGCTTCTCCCGCAGCGCTGCTGGTCACTGGAGCTGCCTGGCTGCAGCGGCTCGGACACCGGCGTGGCCGTACGGGCGCGTTCGGGCCCCTCACCGACCACTGCGTCACTTCACCGCTGTCTTCGCCTGTGAAGAGAAGTGATGACGATGGGCCTGGGGGGCAGCACCGCTGCCCCCACATCCCTCCTTGCCGCTGCGGTGGCCTGCAGCCGCGTTGGAGGGAAAAGGGGGCTGCTGTGCCCCCAGCCTCTCCTGCCCTCGGGGCTGTCGTGTCCCGGAGCAGAGCCCACTCGTGCTGAGTGTGGTCCCCGCGTGATGCCACCACCCGTGGGGGCGGCTGGGGGCCGGGCCAGGCGTGGGGAATGGGGGCTGTGGTTTAGGGGGCCATGGGGCCCGGTACCTACCGCCCGGGTGAAGCAGTCCTTGAGCGCCCGGAACTCCTCGGCGCAGGCGTCCCGCCGCAGCTCCGCGCTGCCGGCCGAGGCTGCAGCCACACACCGGCCATAGGCGGCTGCCTGCGGGGAACGAGCACAGAACCGGGCAGGGAGAGCGGTGCAGGGCCCGGGGCAAGGCCTGGACACTGGGACAGGAACAGGGACCAGGGCAGGGCCCGGGCACCGGGACAGGGACCGGGACAGGGACCAGGGCAGGGCCCGACCTCCGGGCACTGGGGCAGGGACCAGGATGGACCGGGGCGCCGCGGGGGGGGAGGAACGAGAACGGGGCGGACCGGGGCCACCGGGAGTGACGGGCAGGGGGACCCGGTAGTGAGACGCACCGAGGAGGACTGGGAACTATAACGCGGGGAACTATAACGGGACGGACCGGGGGTGGGGGACGATGACGGCGGGACGGACCGGGGCCGCCCGGGGGTGAAGGGCGGGGGACCGGGGCGGGGGCGGTGCCCGCGGCCCTACCTGCTCCCCGCAGCCCGCGAGCAGCTCGGGGAAGCGCCGCAGCCGCGCCCGCGCCCGCAGCCACACGCCCTGGCCCGACATCGCCGCCGCAGCCTCACGCCCCGGGCGCCGCCATGGTGGCGCAGGCTCCCATTGGCCGCGCCCCCTGCTCGTCAAGGCGCCGGCGCTTCTCGCATTGGGTGTCGTCGAACGCCCGCCCCCCATGGACTCGTTGATAGGCCAAGCGCTCCGTCCGTCAAATATCTGCCCTGTGATTGGCTCCGATGTAAGGCCAGTCCCTCGGCCTTCTCAGATTGGCTTGGCTGGCCTTCTGAAATCGTGGATTGGCTACGAGTTGTACCGCCTGCTGGCCCCCATCTAATTGGTCGCGTGTCTTCAGCGGGCAGTTCTGATTGGCTGAGGTGCCGGTTGTTTACTTCCGCTCTCCCGCCCAGTCGCTGCCGGCGTCAGTCTCGTGGGACACTTCCGCCCGTAGCTCCGCCCTCCCTCTTCTCTGACTGGCCGAGTCAGGGCGCCTCGCACCCTCATTGGCGCGTGGCGCCTTCCGGGGGGCGGAGCTTCGAGGCCGTGTTCAAGTCGGGCAGGGACAGGCACCGGGAGCGTCATGGCGGCGCCGCTGCGGGACCGGCTGAGTTTCCTGAGCCGGGTACGGACCGGACCGGACCGGGCCGGGCGGGAGGGGGGAGGGCTGCCTGCAGGCGTGACGTCACTCCGCCAGCCGTGATGTCACCGCCGCACTTCCCCACAGCGTGCCCCCCCCCTTGGTCTGGCATTGAAGCTGGGCTCCCTTGATGATGGTGCAACCCCTTCCCCGCCCTTCTGCTCTGATGCCATAGCTGGGCGCTGTGACGTCACTGGGGGCGGCTGTGACGTCAGTAGGGCAGTATGTCGTCACCGTTCGGGGCTTCCGCGGTGGCCTGGGACGGGGTCGGGCCGTGGCGACGCTCACGCCATTCCTCCCGCAGCTGCCCACGCTGCTCAAGGGCACCGCGGACGACGAGGCGCCCTGCCCCGGGTACCTGTTCGAGGAGATCGCCAGTATCCTTCGTCTCGCTGCGGGGAGGGCGAGGGGGCCGGGGGAGGGGGGGGATAGGGCTCAGCCTGGAGCAGCCCCCGGGGCAGGGGGAGATGCGGAAGCAGGTTCCCTAACGCTGCGCCCCAGAGATCTCGCATGAGTCCCCCGGCAGCAGCCAGTGCCTCCTGGAGTACCTGCTCAACCGCCTGCAGAGCAGCTCCTGCCACGTCAAGCTGAAGGTAGGCGGGGGCGAGGCTGCCCCAGCCGTGAAGGAAGGAGCCCTGGGGCTGGGCCGGCCCTGCCAGGGTGATGGGCCGGAGCGCAGGCAGCGCAGTGGGGCTGGTGGGCGGCTGCAGCTCGGCCTTCTTCCCCTGAGACCTGTGTCCGCAGGTGCTGAAGATCCTGCTGCACATGTGCACTCATGGCTCCCCCCAGTTCGTCCTGCAGCTGAAGAGGAACGCCGCCTTCATCCGGGAGGCAGCAGGTAACGGGCGAGGAGCGGAGGGCCCGAGGGCAGGCGAGCGGGAAATGGCCCTGCATGGTGCTGGCAACCGCAGCCTGGCTGGGTTGGGAGCCCGGAGTGACTCCTGCCCACGGGGCCGCTCCGGAGGCTGCGGAGCCTGGCACAGGGTGCCCGAGTTCCTGTGTCCCTGCCCTGTGCCTGGGAGCTGCGCGTCCCCCAACGCTCCCAACCGGTGCCTTGCAGTGTTCGCCGGGCCCCCGGACCCCCTCCACGGCAACAGCTTGAACCAGAAGGTCCGGCTGGCTGCGCAGGTGAGTCCCCACCCATTCCCCCGTGCCCAGGGCACTGAGCGGGGCCTGGAGCACCGGGGCAGCTCTGGCTCCCGGCGCCCTGGCTTGGGCCAGGCTGGCGTGGCTGGCGCTCCTGCGGCTCCCTCCACCCCGCTCCCCTGTCTCTCCCCGCAGGACTTGGCCAGCGTTCTCTTCTCAGATGCGCTGCTCCCCCAGCCCGCTGCACTGCCTGCCCGCCCCGTGCCTCCTGCAGGTACGTGCCAGCCCCTCGCAGCCCCGTCACCCCGGTGGTGCTGAGCTGGTGGTGCTGAGCTGGTCCCCCTTGATGGAGCTGGATGTGTGCAACGGGGAGGAACAGCTGTGGGGGAGACCCCCAAATGCCTGTGCTCTCTGAACGTGCTTTGTGCCTCCCCCAGGGATGGGCTCCAAATCAAGCCCCTGCGGGTCCTTGCAAGGATTCGGCTTCAGCAGTGAGAAAAGCAGCTCTGGTAAGCTCCGGCTGCAGCCCCGGCTCGGTGCTGCCTGCACCAAGCCCCTGCCCACCCCTTGGCTGCTTGTAGCTCTGCCCCTTTTCAAGCTGCCTGGTGGATGCTGGGGCTGGCGGCGCGGTCGTGTGGTCGGCAGCGGAGGGCTCTGCAGGGCCCTTCCCTGCTGGGAGAGGTGACGGGAGGTGGGAGGCTGGCTCGGGCTGGTGGCTTATCCAGGGAGCTCCCCCGGGAGCTGCCCATGTGCTGCAGCCAGCTGAAGAGGAGGCAGCGGTGGGACCTCCTCTTTCAGATGCTGGTAGTCCCCATTCCCCAGAGCTGGGAGACCTTCCCCTCCACCCAAATCCCTGCTGGGGGTGGGCCACACTGCGGGGGACAGATCTGGTCGCTCCTTGCCCACCTTGTCCAGCCAGTCAGTCTCTCATGGCCCGTTTGTGCCAGGAGTCCGGCTGCCGGGGCTGTTCCTCTCCGTCAGCCTCTCCCCTTGGTTCCCTTGCGATGTCCTGGATGACGGTGGGTGCCGGGGCTCCCCTGGGAAGCGCCTCACGCTCTGGCCTTTGCGCAGCCTCCACAGGTGAAGCCCTGCTCAGCACCATCCAGCGAGCAGCCGAAGCAGTGGCCAACGCTGTGCTTCCCTCCCAGGAGGGGCCCCGGCTTCGCCGCAGGGAGCTCCACGAAGACACCTACCAGCCCGTGTCAGCCCCCCCTCCTGGGAGGAGCGCGGCGGGGGCTGCGAAGCCGCCGGCAGCCGCGGCAGCACACAGCGTCCGAGGTACGTCGCCCTCCGGCACGGGCTGGGATGGCCGTGAGCTGTGGGGAAGGCTGGCAGGGATCCCACCGAGGCCCTGGGGCCGGGGGCCCCGCCAGGGCTGGTCTGGGCTCCTCCTGGGATCAGCGCATCAGTGATGGGTCTTGGAGAGGAACCAGCTCCCGGCTGGGGCACAGTGGAGGCTGGCTGTGGTTGGCAGCAGGATGCTGTCCCTCAGCTGCTCCGTGGCCCTGTGCGGTGGTAGCAGAGCCAAGCCGTTCCTTTCCCGAGCTCCCAGCACGGTTCGGAGACTCCTGGAAATGCCTGGCATGTCGCTGGGGCGCAGCCAGCTCTGGTGCGAAGCGGGGCGGCCTGCCAGGATGGGGCTGCAGCCATCACGCGCTCGTCCTGGCCGCGGGAGCAGGCGGGAGAGCGAGGCCCTAGCTCCAGGCTTCACTGCTCCTTTCCCTGCAGTGAGCCACCAGCCGGGGCTGGCCGGGGGCGGCTGGGAGGAGACGGACAGCGGGCACAGCTCCCAGGACTCTTCGCAGGAGAACGGCGAGCTGAGCCGCACCTCTGACTCCTACAGCAAGTCGGGCAGCGACAGCCACTCCGGGGCCAGCCGGGAGCTGGCGAACGTGGCCGAGAGGTGAGAACGGGGGGCATGGCGAGCTCCCGTTCCCCCGCATCCTTCTGAGGTGGTTTCCTCATCTTCACGTGTCCGTGCGTCGTGCCTTCTCTTTCAACTCCATTAATCCGGAGTCCTCTGAAGCTGCCCGGTTGTGTTCCCCCGGGGTGTTCTGCCTCCCAGGCAGGGCGGCCTTTGGCCGAGGCACTTGGGGCAGGGAAGCCACCCTGGCAGGGACCCTCTGCAAGGCAGGAGGGCGGCAGCAGAGCCTGCAGAAGGATTTGGGGGTCTGAGCTGGGGAAGAGCTGGACTGTGGAGCTCCCAGGCCCGTGCATTGTCCCAGAGCCCGTGCTGGGGCAGGCCCGGGAGGGAGCAGGGCTGGCCCCTGCCCCGCCAAGACGTCGGGACTCTCTCCCGGTGCAGGGTGGACGCTGACAGCCTGGGGGACTGCGTGCGGGAGGTGAGCCTGGTGATGGCACTGACCCGGGGCGCCAGGGTCTTCCTGACCAGGGAGGAGGCACAGCACTTTGTCAAGGAGTAAGTTCCCAACACGTCTGCGCCCGGGAGCAGGGGTGCCGTGGGGCCGGTGCCATGGGGCCAGGCAAGCAGCACTGCGTTGGCATCGGGGGTCAGTGTGATCCCTTCTCGCCCTCCCGGCTGCCTTGGCCCCAAGCTCTGGGGCTGAAACGCTCCTGGGCAGGAGGGGTGCTTGCTGCACGCCAGCTCCTGGGGCTCGGGGTGCCGCGTGTGGCTGGCAACGTGGGGTGCTGGCTATAACCTCTGCTCCCGCGCCAGATGCGGGCTGCTGAACTGCGAGGTGGTGCTGGAGCTGCTCAGCCGGGCCTTGGAGGACCCCAGTGAGAGCGTCCGCATGGTGAGTGCCGGCAGGGGCTGAGCTGGGACTTGCCCGCGGGGCTGCCGGTGCTGCCCATCCGCCCCGGCCTGTGCTGCTGAGCCGCAGCCTGGTTCCCTGAGAAGGGGCTCGTGAAGGGTTGCAGACGTGGGGTGGATGGACGGGTGCTGGAGCTGTTGCTCGGGGTGGGTGGGAGAAGCCCCCCCAAGCCAGGGTCCGGCGCGTTCCTGGCCGCGTGCCCCGGCTCAGCCAGCGCTTGCCTCCCCGCAGCGGTCCATGTGTGCCATCTCCTCCCTCATGTGCTCCGACCTGCTCTCTCTGGATCAGATCTTCGCAGTGACTCGACAGCACCTGCAGCAGCTCAGCCAAGGCAGCCCCGGCCCTGTGGCCAACCGAGCGACGAAGGTGACTCCTGGGACATCTCTGTGCCTCTCCCCTATGCGGGGGGTCCCCGGGGACTGCCTGTCACTCGAGGCACCCCCTCACTGCCAGTGGTTCTGCTGCGCTTGTCGCTGAGAGGCAGGAATTAGCTGCCTGCTCTGTGCTGCTGCCTCTTTCCTCCGGGAGCAGAGGGCCTGGGAGCTGTGAAGCTCCCTCCCTCCCCAGGCTGGATGCTGCTCCTGGGACCTTGCCACCCTCCCTGGGAGGGTGCGGTGGGTGCCGTTCTGCCAGCTGGCTGCAGCGGAGGCAGGCCGGGGCGGGCCCCAGGGATCGGGTGGCCCCCGGGGATGCTGTTTGGGGAAAGGTGCTAGTTCAGGGCCCTGCTCCCGATCCTGCGCTGACCCCCAACTGCTGCCTCTTCTCCTCCCAGATCCTGCGGCAGTTCGAGGCTCTGTGCAGAGGCCAGCCTTCACCAAAGAGCTCACAGCCGGACACGGACCCCTCTGCCCTCGCCGCGGGCTCGGCCCGGTGCACCCAGGACTTGCTGACGGACATCCCGCCCCTGGCAGGCGAGAGCATCCTGGAGCCCGTGAGCGTGGCCCTGCTCCCCGTGGCCGCCCCGGCCCGCGTGGGAGAGCAGGGGGGCGAAGCGGAGCCCTGCGGTCGGTCCAGCGTCACAGTGCCAGCCTGTCCCCGCGAGCCCGAGGCCACGAGCAGACTGGGAGGGATCCCGGGGGACGCGGCAGGTGCTGCTGCGCCCTCCCAGAGCCTGTCCCTCTTTGCCGGCATGGAGCTGGTGGCCCGTCCTGGCACGGTGCTCTCCCAGGACTCTCCCCCGGCAGAGCCGCGGACATTGTCCCACCCTGGGGACGCTGGTGCTTCGAGTCGGTCAGACGTGGAGAGCAGCAGGGAACCGTCTGCCTTCTCCTTTCTCAACATGTAGCTGCTGTCACGCTCCTGCTGGGGCTGCTGGACACGGGCTGCTGGGGCTCTCGCCCTCCCTCCTGCATGGGGCCTCACTTGCTTCAGGTCTCACCGGGTCTCCGTTAAGGGCATGGCCCCGCCAGGCCGCACAGCCCCTCCAGGACCCCCCCAGGCCTTCCTCCATGCCGCCCTCGGGGGCGGCCAGCTGCTGACCGACGGGCCTCAGCAGGGCGACGGTCCCCGCTCGCCCCAGCCTTCCCCATCGCGCCCGGGGGGGAAAAGTCCTGGAGCAGCCCTGCACTAACAGCCCCGCCGGGGCGAGGGAAAGGGGGGGCTGCCACAGCCCCTTCCAGGCTGCAGGGAGGTCCAGGGGGTACGATGGCCTCGGGTACCACAGCTTTAATAGGATTATAATGGCACTGTCACTGTCCCCCCTTCCTGTCCCAGCACGGCGCAGCACACGCTGCCGGGGCCGTGAGTCGCCTGCGGGACCATGCGCCCGGCTTTGCACGTTCTGGGTCTCGGCACCGTGGCTTAGCCGCCGCCTGGGCTTTTGCCAAACCGCCTTGGTTTCCTGGGAGCGGCGGTCGCCGGCTCCTCGTATCTACTGCCTGGGTGGCTGCGGGTCAGGTCGGGGAAAAGCCCCCGGCCGACGCGGCCTCGGACCGCTCCGGTGCCGCCCGGTCTCGCTGGGGCGCCACGGGGGCAGGACCGGCACCACCTCACCCCGCTTGGTTGCTGCCTCGCGCCCCGGCTCCCTTTCCTTCCTCGCTGCCGTGGGGCCGGGGCTGGGAGCGGCGTTCCCAGGCTGGGGCCGACGGGAAGGGGCTCACTGGGGGGATTTTGTGAATAAACCACGCTGCCGGGCATATGGATGCGTGCTTCCTTCTGGCCTCGCCGTGGGGTGGGGGGCTGTGGGGCTGGGCGTGCCGGGGGGCTCGGGCTGCCCTCCCGGTGGGGCGCGGGGGGGCTTGGGGCTGCCGTGTGGGGGGGGGGCTGCTGCTGCTCGCTCTGGCCTGCTGCTGCAGCGAGCTCTGCCTGCCCCACAGGTACCCCCTGTCCCACAGATACCCCCCCTGCTCCATGGCTCTGCCTGCCCCACAGATACCCCCTGCCCCACAGATACCCCCCCTGCTCCATGGCTCTGCCTGCCCCACAGGTACCCCCTACCCCATAGCTCTGTCTGTGCTGTAGCTCTGCCTGCCCCACAGGTACCCCCTGCCCCATGGCTGTGCCTGCCCCACAGATACCCCCTGCCCCATAGCTCTGCCTGCCCCATAGGTACCCCCTGCCCCATAGCTCTGCCTGCCCCACAAGTACCCCTTGCCCTGCGGCTCTGCCTGCCCCACAGATTCCCCCTGCCCTGTGGCTCTGCCTGCCCCATAGCTCTGCC
>PTFA01000400.1:62633-88280 GCA_003342895.1 Casuarius casuarius
GCCGGGGGGGGCCGGGGGGGAGAGGGTCGGACTCTGGGCCTTTATTTTGGGGGAGCCCTCCCGGGGGGCGGGCTGTGAGAGGGGCCCGGGGCGGTATAACGGGGTGCCGCCCCCCCTCCCCAAGGGCTGCGGAGGGGGGTTTCCCCGGGGGGGGCTGTGAGAGGGGCCCGGGGCGGTATAACGGGGTGCTCCGCCCCGCCCCGGAGTGTGGAGGGGGGGTTTCCCCCCGGGGGGCTGTGAGAGGGGACCCCAGGGCGGTATAACAGGGTGCCCCCCCAGGGGGGTGTGAGAGGAGGACCCCAGGGCTGAATAAAGCGGTGCCCCCTCCCCAAGGGGGGGCCCTGAGAGGGGGGACCCCCGGGGAGCCCCTTCGGGGTGTGCAAGGAGGGTCCCCCCCCCTTGGGTGCTGTGTAACGGGGCCCCTTCCCTCACCCCCTCCGTGCGGACGGAGCCGAGGAGGGTCACGACGCGGGGTTGCGTCCCCCAGTCTCCCGGTCGCCCCCGGGGCCCGAGGCTGCCCATAGCGCCGTGGCCGCAGGAGGCCTAGGTAGGTAAGGACCCCCCCGTTGCCTCCTTCGGGGCCCCCTCGCTCCCCCCGTCTCTCCCGCTCGCGCCCCGGGTGCGAGTGTCCCTGGCTGGGACAGGGGTGCTGGCCCCTCGGTCCCCGCCCGGGGAGATGGGGTGGTGGGATGGGCCTGGGGGGGTTTTGGAGCAGACCCTGCCCCGCGGCGCTTGCTGCCGGCTTGGGGCTGCGTCCGGAGCAGCCCTGACCCGTGTCGGGGGCCTGACTGCGGGGCTGGGGCCTGCTTTCCATGAATGCTTTAAAAATAACAGTGTGGCGGGGATGGAGCAAGGACATAGAGATCAGAGCGCTCCGTTTCCTTTGTATGCAGCGAAGCGATGGCTCAGCTCAGCAGAGGAACCTTTTAAGACTTTGCTGCTCCTTATCTTAGCAGAAGAAAGCTCTCACCTTGCTTTGCCAGCTCTGTTCAGCGGTGTTCGGATGCTGAAGCGCTGGGCAGTGCGTTGTCTGGACGCTCGCCCTGGCTTTTGCACCCACAGGCTGCAGAGGAAAAAGCATGTCTCTGTGATCTGCCCGGTCCCAAGCCAAGCACTCGCTGAGGTTAGGGCCTGTTTTCTTGGTGTGAGCTTGGTGGTTTCCATAGAGAGCCTTTTGTTTACACTGGTTTTAGGAGCCAAAGGTATTGCGAATGTCTTGTGCAGCTTGGCGGTGTGTGTAGGGCGAAATCAAATCGTTGGAGGAGAGGGAAAAATGTCTGTTCGTTTTAGGTACTGTTCAGGTAGGTTATTACTATTTAAAGAAGTAAAACAATGTTGTGGAGTCATTGTGCAGTTGCCTGGGGACTGGAGAGGTGGAGACAGAGCCAGCAATGGCTTCTGGGTCTGAACTCTGTGATGGGAGAGAAAACAAGGGCAGAGCTAAGAAATTGCTGCCTCCCGAGTGGGGAAGGGCAGTCCAGGAGCTGGACCTCTGCCTGCATTCTTGGAGAGGGCATGACCTTCATGCGCTGCTTACTGATGGGTTTGTCAGAAGTTTCTAAACAGCTTCTTGCCAGAAACTGGGAGCAGATCCTGGGGGAAGGATCTCTCTTTTAGTTGCCCCATTTCTTACACTTCTTTGGCATCATTGCCCGAGACAGGGCACTGGGTGAGGTGAACATTTGGTCTTAGTGGATGTGGCTGCTCTGGGCTCACACGAGCCTCTTCTAGCCACGATCTGTTGCCAGTGGAAGAGGCTGACATGAGGAATGGGGCTTTTCTTCTCTTTGTGAGTCACCTGCCGGGAAACAGTCTGGTCTGATGAAATGAGCATTAGCTTCCCGGTCTGTAAGATGGGGCAGCTGTACTTGGTGTGGCTGGCTGGGAACTAACTAGGTCAAATATTAAGAAAATGGCTGCTGGTTTCAGGTACTGTAGTTGTAGGGAGTGCAGCTGAAGGTGTTCCAGGTTGTATTTTCAGGGTTATTAAGGACATGCAAATATGGAGGAAGGTGTTTTGTCCTCTTTGAAAACAGGGGGCCGAAATCTTGGAGCTCTTTTGCAGAGGCGGGCATGCATGTTTTGAAGGCACTTGGAGCGGGAAGCCTGGGCTGGGTGAGAGGCCAGCCAGCGAATGTTGTCTCTGTGTTTGGGCTTGTGGGAGAAAGCTGGGAGCAGAATGATTTGTTTTCTCACCATACAAAGCTGGACGCATCCTCCTTTGTGTCTTCACTTCACCTTCTCCACTGCATTCTCAGGGCCTCCCCTTTTTTTGGCGTGAAAATGAAGAGCACCCGTAGCAGTTCCTCGTTCCAAGGCGTCAGGTCTGACAGCGTGGACTTGAGCCTGACAGGCCTCCCCGTGCAGGTCACGCGGCGCCCGAGCAGCGCGTCTCCTGCCAAGCACATGGCACGCTCCATCTCCGTCATCACCGACAGCAAACCAAAGAGGAATGCTCTGGTGAGTCCTGGGGAGGAGAAGTCCTTCCCAACTCTCCCTCCGGGCGGGGTGGGGAGGCGTGTGTGCCTGGGCAGGTACATGACGTATCTTGACGCACTTTTACTCTCTTGGCTGCTGAGCTTTGGGTGTGCTTCCCCATCGCACTGATCCTGCAAGCCGAGCTTTGAAGTGCGGTCTGGGGAGGGAGGTGCTGCTGGGGAGGGCCCTGTGCTCCCCCGTGGAGCGCGTGGCACTGCTGCACATTCATCGGAGAGCAGCCGGACCACCTTCAGGGAAGGAGAGTTAGACTGGTCCAGGTGCTACCCAGACCTGCAGTGTCTGGGTGCTGCAGTGCTGTGTCCTCTCTCTACGCTCCACAGTAAAAGCCTCAGTTGTCACCTACTCACTAGGTCTCTTCTCAGCCCTTCTCATGTAGACAGAAGGACAAGCACTGAAAGCAGCCAGCTTTGCACGTCTCTGTTCTCTTCCTTGCTCTTCACCTCCCTTCCCTGATTTCCTTTTGGAAACTCTCTTCAGTTCCCGATATCTTCTGCCAGATACTGCAGTGCTTTCAAGCCCAGTCCTGTGCTTTGCTGAGCACCCTTGGTTCCTGCTGAGGTCAGCAGGAGCTGAGGATTCTCGGTCTTGCGGAATGGGAACTTTGAGTGTTTTTTCAGCAGAGTGAATGAGCCCCAGGTTCTTATTGGGCTCTGTAAAAATCCAGTAGTGGAGAATCTCTGCACTCTTTGCTGAGTAATTCCTGCCGGCTTGGCAGTCTTCCTTAGCATTTATTCCCAGGACAGGTAATAAACACAGCCCTTCTCTGCCGGGGAACTTAAAACGAATGAATGTATTCCTGCCTGCTCAGCAGCAACACAGGAGCCCAAGAGGGAGCTGGATGTAATTCCACTCTCTCTCAAGGAGAGGTTAGCAACCATAGGAATATCAAAAACGTCTTGTCTGTGCTCTGTAGAAGGGGGTGGAAGGGTAGTACCAACAGCACTGCTGTTTTAGGATGCCTGACTCGCCCGGGGGAGCCTGCCTAGTCCAGGCATCCCAGTTCTGTCTGGTCCTGCTTCTCTTTAAAATCACTGCTGAATATAACTTGCTCCTCCACAGGAAGATGCAGGATCTCGGGCAATTAACAACCTCCGGAGATCCAACAGCACCACCCAAGTTAACCAGCGGGTGAACAGCACGCTCAGGTACCGCTCCAGCCATCTCTGTGTCACTTTGTGTGCAACCCCACTGGTCTGTCTGACACCTCTTGTCCTGTGGGGAAAACGGGCCTTTTCTTAACTGTACTTTAACAGATTTTATCATGTGCGTCATGGGTTGTAACCTGGCCATGGAAATCCAGGGTCTGTTTGTTTGCAGGGAGGTCACATGATCAGAATTTGGGGAAATAGAGTGTATTTCTGTGGGTGGGAAGCTCCTGTCACAAAGGACACCCAAATTAATTCTGAGGGATGGGACTGTTCACTCCAAACAGCCCCTAATGGACCCTCCAGACCATGGCCAAGGTGGGGAAGGGAAATTGTCCGTCTTCCAGGCACAGTCCTTGCTGTGCTGGAGGCTACACAACCACTGGTGTATCTTGAGATCTCCTAGGGGTGGGAATATCAAGTATTAGGAGAAGAAAGTTCTCTTTTTGCCTCCAGTGACTTCCTAGGTCCTGTCTTTGAATTGTGATTTTCAGTTCCCTCTTGTTGCCTTGTGCGCATCCCTTTAATGTATTCTATATCCGCGTGTTATGCTGAAGTATAAAGCTTTACGTAAAAACTAATAATTTACAGATTTCCTGACTGTGTAATGATTCTCCAGCCCTTTTTCTTCCTGTGTCTTGAGACAGGCACTAGGTACATCTCAGCTTTATCAGGCCGCTGCTGTGCGTATTGTCAGACTGCTCTGTTGAGATCAGAGCATGCTTCTTGCTGAAACAGTCTGCTGGGGCACTGCAGTGTGTGCAGAATGAGAATCCCGGTACTGCTGTTTTGTTGCCGTTTGTCTGCATCTCATATTAACTCCAGAACATGTATTCTTCCCTTCTCTCTGCCTTCCTTCGGTTTGGGCTGAAGCCCAGAGCAGACAGGAGACTTCCTGACCTTCTTTGACAGCCGTTCTGGTGGAAGAAAGAAACTGGCGAGTCTGAGCAAAACCTCCCCAGAAAAAAAAACGACATGGAACATCCTGGTAAGGAGGGTGGTCTCCCCAGGTCTGGCTCTCCTGACGTGAGGAGTCAGTGGGTTTTGGGTTGGTGGGTGCGAAGGATCTCCCCTGGATCTGAAGATGGGAATGGTGTAATTCATCTGTGACAGCCAGGCTGGTCCTTCCTCATCCTCCAGTCAAAGCTGGCACAGTGTGAGTAGCCAACATGTTGAGTCATTGCTCTGGCCTGTTTTGGCCATGGGTCTTTGTGCCTAGCCCAGGGTTTTTGGTCCCTCACCTCCGTGCTCCTGCCATGTGGCGAGAGAGGCGGGAAGTGGTGCAGGCGATGCCTTGAGGCTGCAGGACTGTGGAATACACATGGGTTTTCTTGTATGAGGGCGAAATTGGCTTGTGGAGGAAGAATATATTGTCCGAAGAAGTTTGTTTGGTGCTTGCATACGCTTATTGCTTGCTAACTCCATGGCAGGACGATCAACCACGCGCGTTCCCCGGCTCCTCCGGCACCCATGGCTCCAGCACCCTTGAGCCACCAGCAGGCAGGAAGAAAGAAGCCACTGTGCTCCTGGCAGCCAATTTCACTGCCAACAACAGGTAGGAGGAGCAGTACTGAACCGGGAGCCCTGTAGGCCTGGTGTTGGGAGGAATTAAGTTGAGAAAATACCTGGGCAAAGGAGGTGGTGCTGGTGCTCTGCCTCTGCCAGAATATCAGGTGAAACGTGGGGCAGACGGATGACAGTTGTGTGGGGCTGGGCTGGCGAGGACATGTTTGGAAGCTGCACAGGAGGGTGATTGATGTGTGGGAAGAGCGAGGCCATTCTAACTGTGGGAAAGGGAACAAGTAAGACTTGAAACCTTCAGGGCTAGGAGAGACTTGAGTAAAGGCTGTGTGTTTAAAGTGGCCTGAGAGGCGGGCTCTGTTACATCTGCTCAAGCTGTGCCTGCCTGGTGTCTGCCTGTGTGTCAGGTAACGGCTCCGGAGGAGCGAGCTCTAGGGAGTGGGTGAATTGCTTGTGAGGCCTCCCCTGCCTTTTGCCTTCAGATGGGGCAAGTCCTAATGCCTTGTCTTCTCTCCACAAAAGGAGCAACAAGGGCGCAATGGGCAACTGCGTCACCACCATGGTGCACAACAACTACTCCACCACTGATAAGGGCCCTGCACCCAAAAGCTCCAACCAGGCACCGAGCTCCCTCAAGTAAGTGGATGAGGTCCTGCTTTGTGCAGAAGTTGGAGGCTGCTTCACCCTGTGTCCATGTTGGGCCAGTCCTGTTCACTGTGCAGATGTGGCACAAAACAGGGCAGGATGGTACCAACTAGCTTCATCTTCTGCCTTAGCAACGTTATCAAGGCGACCTCAAATGAGGAGAATGAAAGCAGCAGTTTCATGAAGTCTCAGAAGAATTTCTCCAGCAACAACATCATGACCCGCAACAACAACAGCAGTCTGCTCCGGAGGAAGGAGGTGACGGAAGAGGAGGCAGAGAGGTGAGGCAGAGCTGGTGTGCGACGCCTGATGGGAAGAGGCAGGAGGGCAGTGCCAAATTGAGGGGTGAGCTTGCGGGTCGAGAGCAGGGGAGCTGCTACTGGTCTGTAGCTGTCCTGTGGGGCTCTAGCTTCTGGAACAGCTCCTCTCAGTGCACCTGCATTGGCAGCTGATGGGTTGTATTGCAGTATCCTGCCTGTGCCTTGGCTCTATTTTGAGTTTCCCTCATCAAAGGGACAAGTTCTGCCTATCCCAAATATCAGCTCAGGAGAAGGCCTTGCTGAGTCAGAGTGTAAGGGGGGCAGCACAAGTCCTGGTGCTGTGGGTGAGCAGTCCCTCTGCCCTCCTGCAGCAGATCGTGCTTGTCCTGCCAGGCCTGGTGGCTGAGGTGGGCCTTGGGGCCCTGCTGACCTTCACCTTTCCTTGCAGGTTCATTCAGCAGGTGAACCTTGCAGCTGTGACTATCCAGCGCTGGTACCGACACCACTCACAAAGGCACAGGATGGGAGCGGCTGCTCTGGGGCGCCTGTTGGCTTCCAAAAGAGAGGTCTGTCTCCTGGCTTACAGCTTAGGCCCTTCTGAAACTCAGGTGTCCTGCTTGCCTCAGTGAGGGAGGAAAATTCATTCCTTTAGTCACCAGCCCATCCACCCAAGAAGTGGGTTTTAGAGAGAAGGGGACTTTGCATCTAGCCAACTTCTCGCAGTATTGAGAGCTGGAGCAGGTCCTGGTAGCTGTCACTGCAGTGAGGGACTGACCGTGCAGGTGGGAAGCACTAGTAGTGATTTCAGTGCCAGTTCAGGCTGTGAGCCCCTGGGGTCAGTGCTGCAAGTCTCCATTGTATTTGTTCCCATTCCTTTAGCTGCAAACTGCCAGAGAGTTGGCAGTAACAACGCTAATCCAGCTGAATTCTTGTTGTCTTGGACGCTCTGGTGGCCAAAGGAGGGATACCCTGTCTCAGCTCGTTGTAGCAAATCAGTAACAATTGGCTCATTAGAAAGTGACGTGTCATCTGCAGCTATTTGTGTTTCTTTGTATTTAATTATTTATCCAAATAACAAAAAGTACTGGAGCTCTTGTATGTGCGATTCTATTTTTAAGCCTTGTCTCTTCAGTGGTTTCAGACCCAGATGGCTAATAATTGCATTTAATGTCTAAAGAAAATAAGCTGCCCTAAAGTGGAGCTTTTCTGAGGCCTCTGCTTGCAAGGAGGGGAAGGGGGAGGTTGGGGAGGGGATGGAAAGCCGCCTGGATATGGGGTGACTCCAGGTGAGATGTGTCCTTTCCCCCTTCCCTGCTGCAGGTGGTGGGTGCTGGAGAGTTCTCAATAACATTTTTTTGTCCCTTCTGTCGGGAAGGAAAGGCAGCAGCAGATGGAGGAGGGGAACATCCTGGATTTGCGTGAGAAAAAGGATGAGGAACGCCGGAAGATCCGAGAGGAGAAAGCGCGCCTAGCCCGCCGTGCTGCTGTCCAGGTAGGGATGAGGCAAGGGCATTGTGGCCTGGCTGAGACCTGTCTGTTGGCCGTCTTTCTTTGTGAGACAGTGAAAGGGCCTTTTCTCTGCATCTTTAGGGCTTTGCATGACGCAGAATTAAAGCAAGCCTTCGAAATGGAGTGTTCCCTGCGGAGAAGGAGGTGCCATAGAGCAGTTTCCCTTTGTGTTCCTGCCAAGCCTTGGCAGCTCATTCAGAGCTTGTGAAGACAGTGCTGGTTTCGATCTAGTTCCTGGGGAAAGGGTGACTGTGCTGAAAAAGGGAGACTGTAACTGCAGCTCCTTGGAGTGGCTGAGGATGAGGGAGGCCCAGGACCAGAACCATCCTTGGGAATGGGATCCCTCCAGGGTGGCTGGTGGAGAGGGCTGACCCCCCGCTCTGCTTTCCGTGCCTCTTGGTCATGTTTCCAGGAAGCACCTGAGCACCTTGCAGTCTTTAACCTGTTCTCGTAGCCCTCTGTGGCAGGGAAGGCCTGGTACTGCTGGAGCTCAGATGAGAAGCTGGATCTATGACAGAGTATGGAGAGTTGCACATTGGCTTGCAACGTAGCTGAAAAGATTTTAAGATAACCCAGTTTTGCTTTGCCCTAAATGGAATCATGTTTCAGTAGAAGGGGACAGCAGTGAACAGCTGGAGGATGGTAACTTCTTAAAATGCTGCAGCGGTCATGCAAACATCTACTTGTGCCTTAACTGACTTCCCGAAATTCAGCTAAGGCAACACCTTGGTCACTGCATCGTTGCTCCACTGCATGGTGCTTGGCCCTCGAGCTGTTGATTTAACATGGACTATTGAGAGGCCCTTGATGGAGAAGCCAAAGGACCTTGTGCAAGGGTGTATGAACAGCGCTTGCTCACGTGTGGAGCTGGCAGGACCTTGGTCACCACCTCCGGTTTGCTCACAGGAGCACAGAGGAGAGCTGTTGTTTCTCTGCTTTCCCCTTCTCTGAACAGGATTGTCCTGGTTAACCCTTTAGCACCTGAGCGTGTAGATTGTTGCTGTCTCCCAAACCTTTGCTAACACTTGCAAAGCAGTGCAGGTACGTGTCAGAGCACACCCTGTGCTGGGCAGCCTGCTGATGGCTTGTCTGTCCTATAGGAGCTGCAACAGAAAAGGGCCCAAAAGGCTTCTGACACAAAGCGCTTGGCAGAAGAAGAGCTTGCATTGATGAAGGAGAGCAGAAGGGCCGCAAAGAAAAAGCCTGCCAAACCGGCTTCTGCAAAGAGCGTCAGTCCGGCCAACAGTGTCATCAAAGCCAATAATGCTGGTGAGTCCCTTCTGCAGGGTTCTGATGCTTTTGGAGAAGTCTTTGACATGAGGGGGAAGGAGGACGATGGAGGGGCAGTGCTCCCCGAGGGGAGCTGCCTGGAGGGGGCTGGTTGTTACAAACATGAAAACAGTCTAATTCCTGCAGATGCCAATTTCTGCTCAGTTATTGCAGAGCCAGAAGAAAGCGCCCTTGCAGACCTCGCCTCCATGCCTTCACAGGATCATGGAGCAGAGAACATTTTGCAGGTGGGCCTGGCTTTTTCTCCTCCTGCTCCTGGCACTGGCTGTTCTGCTGGTGCCGCTTTGGAGCCTGGGTTCGCTTCTCAGCATATCCAGCAAACTGTTTTTACTCCAGTGTGCGTTTTCCTCTCCCCTAGGATGTGAGCTCCAGAGAGACAGGCGGAGAGGATCTGGAGATGGTGGTTACTGCTGCCAGCAGGGCTCAGTCCAAAGTCACTCTCAATGAGCTGCTGGACACCCTCAGGCTGTTGGAGGAAGAGCCAGAGCTGCTGCCCCATCCGAAACCCTTCAAGAAGGACAAATATGCCTGGATAGATGGGGTAAGCAGAGGACTGAGGCTCCTCACATCCACCCCTAGACAGAGCTGGCCGCCTTGTAAAAACAGGCCCTTTCCCAAGGGCTGCCTCTATCCAGCGCTTGCTGGGTTGCAGAGAGCAAGAAGGCCAAGAAATGCGGCTGCATTTGACTGCCTCTGGGAGTGCCAGCAAAGGCAGCAGCAGAGTTCGGTGCGGTTGGGGCTTGGGCCTTCATGAGGAGGAGTGAAACTGTGCGAGGGCTGCAGTGGGAGGGAGCATGGCCACAGAGGACGAGGACTGGTCACTGGAGGGCAGCGGGAAGACTGGGTTCCAGTGGTGCCTGCTGGGGAATAACTAGCACCTTTTCCTCTGAGCCTTCCTCTGTAGTGCAGGCTGCCTTCCTTGCTAATTGCTGTGTCTGCCCAGCAGGAGCCGGACTCTAATTCCCTGACTGCTGATAACTTGGAGAAGTTTGGGAAGTTGAACCATTCCCCTGGGGTCCCTGAGGATGGGGCTCTGCTCTCAGAGGCCAAACTCCAAAGCATCATCAGCTTCCTGGATGAGATGGAGAAGTCTGAACAGGAGAGACCCAGATCCGCTGCTTCGGCCACGCAGCGGGAGGTGAGTGCTGAAGCGAGAGGCTGTTTGTATTGGAGAGACAGTGGGAGACCCTGCAGGGAAGGGGCCTCTGTCCTCATCCTGGCTCCAGCTGGTCCCCAGCTCATTTTAATCCGGTTTTTGTGTCCCAGGGACTCCTTTCTGAAGAGGAGCTGGCTCACTTGGAGCAGGCATCAGCTGTTGCCACGGAAGTCACCAGCTCCATCATGAGGCTGAAGCTGGAAGTGGAGGAGAAGAAGCGAGCTGTCAGCCTGCTGCAGACAGCACTGGTGTGTGAGCCAGATGTGCTTGCTTGCTGGGGAGTGAAGGCCAGGAGCCCTTGACAGATTGTTCTTTACAGTGCAAGAAGACAGCTTTGTGAGCAGGGCTTACCTTCTATGTCCCCAGCAGTGCTAAGTACTGCTGTGCTCCCAGATCTAGTGCAGAGAAGCCAGAGGGGCATATTCTGCCTGGATGTGCAGCAGTCTAAGTTATTCTTAGTGTGGGAAAGATATGCACAGTCCTTTCAATTAATAAAGTTGTTCACTGCTGGTTTGGCGTGAGAAGCCCGGTTTGGTGTGGACTTCTCAGCTTTCTCCTTGTGCCTGCGTGATTTGAAAATCATCTTCAAACTCCCCTCCTTGACAGGTTCCTGACCAGTGCAGAAGCCCCCAGCCAGGGCCTGCGTGATGCCCTTTCCTGGGCTAAACTTTCCTTTTCTCTGTCACCTGGGTGTTTGGTCTGTCCTGCTGACATTAGGGCAGGATGTGTCAGGATCAGGCGCTCTTTTCCTTTTCCTGGTTGTTCTGGCTCTCTGGCCCCACAGTGCTTTCCTGGTTTGATAGTTATCTCCTGTATAGATGCCTGGGCTGGTGTAACATCTTCCTGTAATGTCTCATGGCTCTATTTCTCCCCTGCATCCAACAGGCTCAGCAGAGGGAACTGACTGTTCAGCACGTCAAACAGACGGAGAAGGAGCTTGGCCACCAGCTCAGGCTGCAGAGAGAACAGTATGAGGCCGCCATCCAGCGGCACCTGACCTTCATCGACAAGGTAATCTCTCCTCCCAGCTTCAATTCTTCTGAAGCCAGAAGCCAAGGGCCAGCGAAGGCGGCCGTACTCTGCCTGGCTGTCTGATGCCTTGTCTGTACCCTACCCAGCTCATTGATGATAAGAAGGTGCTGAGTGAGAAGTGTGAGGCCGTGGTAGCTGAGCTGAAACAAGTAGACCAGAAATACAGCAAGAAGATCGCCCAGATGCAGGAGCAGCATGAGCTGGTGAGGGGATGGGGAGGGTGGGCGTGCAGGAAGAAGAGACATGTTCTGATACTGCCGTGGCAGGAGTGGGACTGTGCAGTCTTCTAACCCACAGCGGTTCATATGGGAGCATATGGCCGTGCTGGTGGTCTCTACCCAGAGCCGTATCATCTTTCACACTTTGAGGCTCGATTGTCCTGGCGAGTTGTGCTACTTGCACAAGAAGTCCCTGTTACCTGCAGAGGTTTGCCCTGGCTGCCCAAGAGGCTGCTGTCCTCTGCCGGAGGGCTTGCTGCCCAGAGCCAGGGGCATGGGACTGACCAGGAGCCAGTGTCAGCTCCCAAGGGCACTGCTTGGGGAGAGCCTCCCCCCATGTCCATGGAGCTCTCCCCCAGTCAGGGAGGTGACATGGGGGATTTCACTTAAGCCAGAGACAAAAGCAGGTGCTGGAACAAACCCGATGCCACAGAATTTGTGCCTGTGGCCATATCCTTCTATGTGGAATTATTACCAAACCCCTTTGCTGGAGCTGGAATGTGCAGAGCCAAATGGGAGCAAGGTTATAAAGGAATGTGGGGTGTATCTTAGAGATAAATAACAATAACAGACTGTTGTGGGTTTCACTGTGCTGTTGCTGTGGCCAGTACCCAGACACACAAAGGGTTTTTACAATGAGCCTGTGCAGTGTGATTCATGCCTTGGGGCCCTTCTCTGGGATATGCTGCCTGCTCAGTGGGGACTGTTCCTCCGTCCCTCTGCAGCTGGCTGGTGGCTTCCCGCAGGAGCGTGGAGAGAGCTCCCTCTTCTGTAGATGGAGACAGCTCATTTCGCCCTGTGCTGAACGCTGAGCTGAGGCTGGCAGAAAGAGGCAGTGCGGCTGGCTCGCAGCGCCCATGCGGAGCTCGTTCCAGCTCTGCTGCCCCAGTCCCTGTCCACCCTTAGCCTTGAAGCTCAGTTCATGTCCAGGACTGTCCGACGTGGAGACAGTGTTTGCACCAGTCTGAGCCTGTTTTCATATGCAGTCTAACACAAAGCAGAGACTCACCTGGCTCATTTTGCCTTACTGTTTAAACCTGAGCTTTGAGTCCAGCTGGGAGGAGGAAGCCAGTGCAATATTGCTTCCCACAGAGGTTTTTGCTGCTGCAGCCAGTGAAGACACACCCAAGAGAATGGGCTCAGTGCAGTAGAGGAGGTGCCTCTGTTATCTCTCACTCCCTGCTCAAAAAAGGGCAGCAGTGGTGGGAATGTCCTGGTAGCTGTGGAGGTGATGCAGAGAGTGTCCTCTTCTCCTGGCTTGCTCTGAGGCCCCTTCATGGCCCTGCTTGGAGTGAGTTGGGCTCCCAGCTCTGCTGAGCAGCTCCTGGCAGCATCTGCTTCCTCTGCGTGGCGGGGAAGAACACTGATGCTTCTCCCCATGGGGCTCCTGCAGCGCGACCTCTCCCTGTGGCTGCAGCCGTCTCCCTGACCACAGCACCGTCCCGGAGCAGAGCTGGCTCTGCCCTTGCCCTGGAGCTGCGGTTGCTCTCGGCGCTGCCAGGCGCTCGGTGCATTTGCGTGTTAACTACCCCTGCTTGGCTGCACCTCCCACTCTCCTCCCCTCCACACGGCTGCAGCCCCCTCCCGTCTCTGCCGCAGCCCGGCTTTCTCGTGTGCACACCTCTGGTTTTGCCCCTCTCCTCTCTCCCTTCTCCTCTCCCTTCTATGAATCTGTGATTCCCTTTCTCTTTCCCTCTCCTTCTTTCTTTCTCCTCAGGTCTGGCGCACTCTGGGCCCCTTTTGTGAGGTAAATGTGTTCTTTGCTCTTTCTGTGCCTTGCCCCTCTGCTCGCACACGCTGACCTGCCGCCGCTCCCCAGGCAGCACTGAGATGGCAAGACGCCCCTTCCCCCTAGGTCTGGGGAGGGAGTGGGAGCTCCCAGCCTGGCAGGAGGGTCAGTCCTGTGAAGGAACACCTTCACCCTATCTCCCCAGGCGATGGGCTCAGCCCCTGCCCTGGGGCCGTCCCTCTCCTCCACTGCTGGTTTTGCTGCTTTCCCTGCCCTTTTTGCTTAAGAGAGTGCCACAGGTTGTGCTGAAGACCATCTGACCTTCCCCATTCCTCTCTGCCCAGCAGCCGGGTAACAACCATTGCATGTTCCTGCCACGCTTCTTGTTTTTTGAAGCTGTGAAGTTTCCCCAGCATTGTGCACGTTGTCGTCATCTGCCTCTCCCCAAAACAGCCATTTGTGGCCAGGCTGTGCCTTCCGTGGGCCAGTGCCTTTCTCAACAGAAACCCCATTACAAAAGTATGTGGCTGATTGCTTCAACCTGCTTTTGCCAAAGAGGAGCCTGGAGAAGAGCTCTCTGAGCAGCAGGGCCTGAGCGTTTCACCAGCCTTTTCACTTGATTAATCAGACACAGCCCCGAGGAAGGCTGGAGAGGTAAAGAGTCAAAGGAAAGAGTGAGAGCAGTGGTTGTGCCTGGGCTGTGCAGCCTTTTAGGGTCTTTGAAGAGCCTTGTGGCACTGCAGAAATTTGGTGTGTGGTGATGTTGCAGCGTTCTTCAAAAGGTGTACTTGTCTGTCCTCCTTGGGAGCCTTCTACCCACACCCTAAGCCAGGGAGAAGGGAAGGTTGGAGAAGGAAGCGTCTTCAAATGTGACTGCAGATCAGCCTACAGACAGGCTGCTCCGCCTGCAACCATCTGCTGTCAGAGCAGCAGGAACAGCCTGGAGTTCCCGACTCCTCTCCAATAGGTGTTCTCATTTGTCAGCCACTTCCAGCAAGCCCTTTTCTAAGGGTTTTGCCCTTTTCTCCCATGCTCAAATTCCACAGGGCAGCAGCAGCCCAATCGCACACGAGAGAGAAGGTGGCACTGGGGGAGCGTACATCGAGTCCACTGAACCAGGGAGAACACAGCTGGCCAGGACTGTTTGAGTGGTCTGTGTGCAGCTGAGGTCATCTGCTCTTGCCTACAACTTCCTTTTCAACAGCCAAGCTCCCAGGCTCATACATCATCTTTTCTTTTTCCTCACCTACCTTGTCTCTGAAGTTTTCTGTTTTGTTTCCAAACAGGAGATCAAGAAACTCAAGGAACTGATGAGTGCAACAGAGAAAATAAGGCGAGAGAAGTGGATGGATGAGAAAACCAAAAAGATCAAAGAAATCACGGTGAAAGGTACAGGCACATGCCCTTGGCTGTGGCCTGGAGACGGGTGGGTGCAGGTATCACCGTATCTGTGCTGTTCGCCGGACAGGGACCTTTGGTGTAATAAGGTGCTGGTACCTCCAGGAAGGTATTCAGTGTGGACAGTCTCTGATCCTTATGTGTGGTAGAGGCAGATGCTAGAGAGCAAGAAACCACATACGTGCTCACTCTCTCCTTTCCGTGCCAGCCTTATCTTTACTTAGGTAACATGTTCATGGTCTCCTCACCAGCTAGTTAGGGCCAAGGGTAACTGTGCTGGCCTGAGATCTATGCCTGGTGTTTGCATCCAGACAGCCCCAAGGCTGCGTGATAACTGTCCTTCCCTGCTGCCCTAGGGCTGGAGCCAGAGATCCAGAAACTCATCGCCAAACACAAGCAGGACATCAAGAAGCTGAAGATGCTGCACGAGGCAGAGCTGTTGCAATCCGATGAGCGGGCAGCCCAGCGCTATTTCCGCCAGGCAGAGGAGCTGCGTGACCTGCTGGAGCGCGAGAAGGAGGAGCAGAGCCAGCGGGAGAGGGAGCTGGCCTGGCAGCGGTATGTTGCAGAGGAGGAGCGAGCACAGTTTGGGGCTGGACAACGTGGGGGGGTGTTCAGCTCCCACGTAACGGTGGGTTTGTGACATGTTCAGCAGCTAGTGTCCACATAAAACAGCCCCTTCTCCCTCCACCAGCCCTGCGGTGGGAGATGCCAGTGAACCAGGGACTCGGATGTCCTCCGCAGTCAGACTGGCCCCTGGTTAGCCACGGGAAGGAGGGTGGGAAGGAGACGGACCACTGCAGTGCTGCCACACTCCTGAGAACCGGGGACAAACGCTCCAAGCCAGGCAGACCCCTGACACTTCTCCACCCCCGTAGATGCGAGAAGCACCTGGAGCAGGAGGAACAGGCACTGCAGCGGCAGCGACGCCGGCTCTACGCAGAGGTGGCTGAGGAGAAGGAGCGGCTCAGCCAGCAAGCGGCCAGGTGAGAGGGTTGGGAGCAGGCCTGGTGCAGTACCTGTGCGGCTGTGTCGCGTGGTGGCTGCCAGCCCTCGCTGGGTGAGCTGCCGGAGGATGTGGGGCAGTCCCGGGCTTGGAGCAGTGGGGCTGGTTTCCCCAGGCAAAGTTCCCTTGGGAAGAGGGGTGGTACTCGAGAGGGGCCGAGGTGGAGCAGCCTGAGAAGATCACAGCTGGACAGAGACGTTGGGCCAGACACGGACATTACAAGCTGTGATCTGTCTGCGGCAGGCAGAGAGCAGAGCTGGAGGAGCTGAGGCAGCAGCTGGAGGCGAACAGCTCTGCTGTCACCAAGGCACTGAAGGAGGAATACGCAAAGGAGAAGGAAGAGCACGAGAGGCGGCATCAGGTCTCCTTTTCCCCTTACCGCCGGGGTGTCCCCGTGCTGGGCCCTGGCTGCCGGCGCGTGCGAGCTTGCCGTACTTGGGCACAGGCAGTCCGACTGCCGGTGCCTCGCTGCAGCCGTGAGCTGCCCACGTGGGGCTGGGACGGGGGCTGTGTCACCGTGTGCTGGCACCACCGAACAGCCTGTTGGCAGCCTTGGCGCCTTCGGCCAGAGCTGTGCGAGGGAAGGCTGTTCCCATCGGCAAGCGTGGGGTGCAGCGGCTGGCAGAGCTGGGCAGGTGCTGAATATTTGCTGCTCTTGCTTGTCTCTCCGTAGGCAGAAGTGAAGGTGCTGAAGGACCAGCTGGAGATTGAGAAGCAGGCCTGGGAGGCAAACTACGTGAAGAAGGAGGTAACAGCTAGGGCTGCTCTCTGAAGGTGTCACCTGTGGGGCTCAGAGAGGACTTGAGGCAACCTTCGCCATCTCTGTCTCTGTCCCCAGGAAGCCTGGCTGCTCTCCCGGGAGCGGGAGCTGAGGGAGGAGGTGAGGAAGGAGAGAGACAAAGAGATCGAGTTGGTAATCCAGCGCCTGGAGGCCGACATGTCCTCCGCCAAGGAGGAGTGCGAGAGGGCGGCAGAGAACAGGTGGGGAGGGAGTGGGTGGACTGAACCCGCAAGCTCTCACTCCTCGAGGGCTGTTTTTCTTCCCCCCATCCCCTGAGGCTTGGTGCGTCTGTCCAGTGAGCTCTGGACACATGATGGGGTTGTGCTGCCCTAGGCTCCATGTTTCTCTGGCAGAGGTCAAGGAGTTTGAGAGCACCCCAGCACAGGAACAGGGGAGCAGAGTGACAAGCAGTGAGATGAGCTGCGTGCTGCCCCAGGGGAGGCAGCTTTCCCTCCTTTCGTTTCTAGCTAGATCTGTAATTACCTCTGCCCAGTGGTTTCCGTCACACTTCACTGTGTCGGCCTTTTCTGCATTTGGCCTGAAGTCATGGGCTACCTTTGTGCGTTTCTCCTCCCCGCTAACTGCTCCGTGCACATCTACTTGTGCGTGGACACGGTCAGTTCATGCAGTGTTGCACAGGAGCGCTGCGGTGTGCAGCTCAGGGCAGCGTTAGCTCGGAGAGGAGGAGTTGGCAGGGATGAAGGTTTCCTCCCTCCCCTGCTGAACAGCAAAGCGTGTGCCTCATCAGCACTGTTTGCTCCGGATCTGAGAGGGTGACAAACCCAGGAAAGCCACAAGTGACATGGCAGTGGCCAGGCTTATCTAGATGCAATACCTGGCTTTCGCACACTGCTTCGCTTGCACATGAAGGGTCTGCTTGCAGGAACAGAGCACCTTGCACTGATTTCTCCTCCAGGGACCCCAGGGCTGCCCTCTTGCAGCCTGGTCTCCTTGGCAGCCAGCTCCTCTTGCCCGTTCTCAGGGCGAGGGGAAGGTCAGGACAGATTGAAAGGAACCTGCCCGTGTTCAGAGCCTGAGAGCTGACAGCCACGCAGAGCAGGGAGCCTGTCTGCGCGCGGCGAGAACAGCCTGGGGCCCTTTGAATGGCAGCAAGAGCACTTGGAACAGGGCACTGCTCCCTTCTCCAGGCCACGGACAGCCTTTTACTGCCTAAAGAGCCCTGGACCTCCTGTGGGGCAAATCACATCATTGCTGCTGTGTCGTGGTTGCCCCTGCAGTGCAGAGGGGGCTGGGAATGGTCCCAGTGTGGCTGCAGCTCTAGGCTGAGCTGGGCTGCCTGTTCTTCCCTCACTTTAGGATTAAGGGGATCCGAGACAAGTACGAGGTAGAGCTCCAGGAGCTGGAGAGGTCTGAGCAGAAGCTGGAGGAGCGTTGCAATGAGCTGAAGGGGCGGCTGGCTGAGCTGGAAGGGGAGAGCCTTCATCTGCAGGGCCTGGTGAAGCACAAGGAGCAGGAGATGGAGGAGATAAGGAAGGTGAGTGGAGAGCAGAGTTTGGGGGTCTGGCTCCTCTCTGCTCTGTGCCCTGACTGGCGCCGAGTCCCTTGCAGCACTCTGTGCCCATCAGCAGCTTGATTTCACCTCTCTGCTCGGCCGTAGGTGAGGGACCAGCTGGCCCAGGAGCGGAGCAGCTTGGCAGAAGTGATCCGCCAGGAGTTTGCCGACAGGCTGGTGGGGACGGAGGAGGAGAACAAGCAGCTAAAGGCAGAGATGGCAGAGATGAGAGCCCGGCAGCGCCTGGAGCTGGACAGGGTGGTGCGGGAGAAGGACGAAGAGCTGGAGGAAGTTCACAGGAGGTGAGGCTCCCCGGCCTGACTTCCTGCCGGGCTGCCCCAGGCTGGGCTCGCAGCTGGGGCGGTGGGTGCAGAGCTAGCCCAGCTCTGTCGCAAGAATGTGCCGCAGTGTTGCATCCTCAGGTACTGTTCCCAGTCCCGCGAGGGTGAAAACAGGAGCAGTCACCTGAGCTGGCTACCTGCTTTGCCACCATGCTCACCACTGGCCTTTGTGGTGACTTCTAGCCTGCTCTGTGTCATCCTGTCCCCACGGCTGCTCCCTTCCATGCCTGGAGGACAGGGGTGTTCAAGTGTGCAGCTGGAGCATTGCGATGGCTCCTGCCAGGAGAGGACAGTGGTGTGCAGCTACATGTGCTGTTCCTTGCTGTGCCAAGAGCACTGCGAACAGTCCAGGTTCACAGTCTGCTCCTGGAAGGCTCTGCTGTGGATAATGCCATGATATATTTGGTTGCAGCCTCAGCATCTTGCTCTGCAGATTTGCTGCTCCAAAGAGGCCAGAGAAGTGATTCCCCTCCCCAGGACCACAGAGAGCGGAGGAGGGAGCAACCCGCTGCTGGGTCGGGGCTTGGCTGGCTGCTTGCACAGCCGTGGAGGCCGAGTGCAGCTGTGACAGCTGCTCTCAGAAACAGGAGGGGGATTGTAGCATCCTGAGAAATGCCCCAGTGCCCCAGAGCATTGGCTTCACAGCACCCCAGGACCTGGTTCACGGGAAGCAAGCGCAGAGCCTGGCGCTGCGTGAGGCTGTGCCGCGAAGGCCTGGCTCTGGTGATGAGCGAGGAGATGGTGCTGTGAACGGGGCTGAGCGTCAGATCAGGCAGCTGGTTTATGCTTTCTCTCCTCCTCCTGAGTCTGCCTGTGGGGGAGGGATTTTGCAGATGAAACGAGAATCTGAACTGGAAGCACATCTCTTGCAAGGGCTCTTCCTGTGCGAGTACTGAGTGCTGTAAGGACTGCTTTTAGCATAGTACAGACTGCGGCATCTGTGTACAGAGCTGTTCAGTAGTAGCTGTAATGAGCCGCTTTTGTATGAGCGAACGGAGCTCACTGTCTTCCCCAGAGCCGGCTGAGCGATTCCCACTCGCTCCAGGAACCAGGCCCATACCCTGAGCCCGAGATAACAAGGGTCGCTCTTCTCCTCCCAGCCACTGCATACAGCCTGGCAAAGGCTAAAATCCAGAGTCTGGTGCCCCAAGAGCTGTGGGGAGAGAGTTACAGCTATGGGGCAGGAACCGTGGGTTTGCCAAACGGGAAGAAACTTGGAAGTAAATTCCTTGTTGTCCTGTTAATTAAGTCTCGTCAAGTAAATGTCTCCTTTTTACTATAGATTACTTGATCCAAACTACATAATGCTCAGCAGTGAATAAAGGCAGCCTAAACTGCGGAGCGGCTGTTTGGCTTTGTGCAGTGTTTCCTGGGGTGGGACGATGCTGTGGAGAGGAGTGAGGGGCTGCAGCTCCTCCGGCTGCCTTTAGCCTTGCTAAAATTCCCACCCAGTGGCAAGGGGTGAGCCTGGCGTTTGGGGCCTGGGCATCGGGGCAGAGGACTCAGCCTCTTTTTGCCTGTCTGCTCAGGGTGAAGACGGCCGTTGCGAAGAAGGAGGAGAGCGTGAACAGCCTTCGGAAGCAGTACGAGGTAGGCGAGCGGGGCTGCGGGCGGCACGGGCCCCTGCTGCTCCGGGTGCCCGTCCTGCCCCACGCAGCTGCAGCTCGGCTCCCAGGACGCCGTTAACTCTCCCCGCTCTCCCTGCGGTCTGTTGCAGGCGGCTGTGAAGAGAGCTGACCACCTGGAAGCCCTCCTGGAGCAACAGCGGAAGCAGCTGCTGGCTGCCAAATAACCGTCCTGCCGCGCAGGGGCTGCCGCCCCGCGGCGCGTGGCCGGGGGGGCGAGGTGCCCTGGGGACACCCGCCGGACCCGTGCTCTGGGCCGGCACTGATGTGTGCGCGTGGGGGACGCGCGTGTGTACGGCTGGGCTTGGCCGGGCTGCGGCGAGGCTCTCCCTGCCCTCACGTGTGCCGTTGTCTTTTTTTTTCCCTTTTTTTTTTTTTTTTTTTTAAACAACCTCTGTTACTCGTGTCTTGGCCCGTGACTCCTGCTAGGGACACTCGGTAACGTTCAAGTTTTCTGTGGTTGTATTTTAACAATAAAATCTGCGCTGATTTCTACAGTCGCTTCTGCTTGATCTGTGTCCCGGGCGAAGGGGAAGTCTCTGCGCCGTTGGCATCCATGACTTCTTGCATGCTGGTGCATTTGTGCCTCTCCTGAGCGGGACAGTGCCAGGCAGGAGCTGCTCTTGCTCACTGTGCGACCAGGCAGCTGACCCTCCCGAGCTGCTGTCCTGGATCCTGAGCCTTTTCCCGTGGTGGGAGACGGGGGACCTGCAAGTCAGCGCTGAGCCAGACCGGCGGAGGTGGGAGAGGGGAGACCGCTCTTTCGAGCAGTTAATTTTTCAAGTCGGGACGTCTGTTCTGGCAGCTGAGCTGAGCAAACCCTCTGCTCTCGGCCAGCAGCGATACGCAGGGCATCACCTCCCTTTGCACGCTGCTTCCAGTTTAAAGTGAAATATCTGCAGGGGAGGATGCCGTCCTCAGCCTTTGCTACTCGCAAATCTCCCACCACCCCGTGACAGCAGCAGGAAATGCCGGGCCGCGTCGGTGACATCTGTTTCCTCTCGTGGCGGGTGGGTGTCGCTGGCCCTGTACAGCCCGCCCAGCTCCACCGAGGCCAGGGCCCGCGCTTGGGCTGAGCAGATATTTTCTTATCGTGGCCCCACGGTGCTCGTTATCTGCCCTGCTGGCGTATGGAGTCGGCCGTTGCGTCCGTCCCGGTGCCGGCCAGAGCGGGGTGGGAGGTGGGTTTCCCTCTGTCCCACGGCAGCAAAGCCAGAGGCCCTCGTTTCCCGGTGACGGGTACCCGAGGTGGCTGGGGACAGGGTAGCGCTGGTGGTGACGTGGAGCAGGAAGGGTGACGTGCCGAGGGGCCCTTCATCGCTGCAGGAAGGCACAGAGAAGCTTGGCTGCTTGGGATGCAGCCCATCATGGGGGTAATTCCTGTTTTTCTCTCATCTGTAGCCTGCTAAAAGCTGGGGTGGGGTGGGGGGGCTGTGTGCACGGTTGCAGGGCGCCCTGGAGTCCCAGCTGCCTGCAAGCACCCGCTCGCCCAAGCCTGTGACTTGGCCCTGCGGACTCTGGGTGTTGCTGGCTGTGGCAGAGGCAGGAGGTGGCCGGGTCACCTCCAGCTTGAGGGACGCCCCGGGCTCGGCGGTCCCGGCTGAGCCCTGCCCCGGTCCTTTCCCTGCTGGGGCCGGTCTCTGCCTCCACCTCGCCGAGCTGAATTACCTCTCCGAAAAGCAGCAGCTGAGGAGCACGTGCAGAGGCGATGTATAACTCCATTTTGCAGGGGAAGGCTGGGCAAGGTGCTTGTTTTTACTGCCGTTACTCCTCTAACGACCGTGTGTTCCCCTCCCTCCTTCTTCCCCCATCTGCAGCTTCCGCCCTGGGCCGTACAAAGCGTTTCGTGAGCGCACACTGCTCTCCGGCACCTCCGGCCCCGCCGGCAGCTCGCCGCCGACCAGCGTCGGCAAGGCCGTACCCGGGTCCTGCAGACCCAACCGCGGTGGAGCGGCGAGGCTGAGCCGGTGGGGACGCGGGTGGAAGGGCCGTGGCCGTGGCCGTGGCCGGCCGCCCTGCGTCGCGCTGCCCCGTGGGCGCGAGGCGACCCGTGCAAGCCGGCCTCGCCGGAGGGACCCCCCGGAGCAAAGCGGCGCTGGCTCAAAGCCTGTGTTAAGCCTGGGAAAACCGCGCCAAGGGCAATGCCCTTCCTGATCGGCTCCTGAGCAAGGGGACCGTTTCCTTCCTCACCGAAGCAGAGCGCCCCGTGCAGCGGGGCTGAGCGCGTCCCTCCCTCCCGGCCCGGCCGGCGCCATGCGAAGACTTCTCGGAGCGGCCAAGGGGGCCGCGCGGCTCGGCCTCGGCCTCAGCCTCGGCCCCGGCGCCTGCTGCGGCTCCGGGCTGCTGCCGCTCTGCCGGCCGCGCCGCGCCATGGCCGCCGTGCTGGCGGCCGCCCTCCTCTCGCTGCTGCTGCTGCTGCTGCTGCTGCCGCCCCGTGCACAGTGCAAGCTGTGGCACGCGCTCGCCAGGTAAAGCGGGGCCCCGTCGCGAGCGGGCCGCCTCCGTGGCGCGGCGGGGACGGGTCCCGGGCAGCCCCGCGAGGCTGCTGTGCTGGTGGCGGGGGGCTTCGCAGGACGGGCCCGGACCTCCCCTCGCTGCCCGGACCGCGGGCTGGCTGCGGCGGGAGAGCCAGCGGGCGCTTCCAGCCCCGGCCCGGCGCTGCCCCGATATCCCGCGGCACCGGTGCCGGCGGGACCCCGGCGGGCGCGGGCGGACCCAGCGCAGCGCCTCCGCGGCCGGGACCAGCGTGTCGGGGCTTTGATCCTTGCCTTAGGGACGGCAGCCAAGCTGGATGCCGGGGACGGGAGCAGGGTGGGGACTCCCCTCCGCTGCCGCCCGAGCGGGGAAGATGCTCCGTGCGGCTCCGGCGGGCGGCCGAGCGTCTCGGCGTGACGGTGCTGTGCAGCCGACCGTGCTGCCCCCAGGCTGGTGCCGGCCGGCCATGGGCTGCCGTGTGGCACCTCCGTCCTCCGGGGCCACGCGTCCCCCCAGCCGCGGCCTCCTCTCTCCTCCCGGCAGGACTCCCGTCAGCTCCCCGGGGCCTGGAGCCCTTACGACAGCAGCCCCGGAGCAGGTGACGCAGCCACCACGCAGGGCCCCTGTTCCCACCCTGTGGCCAAGCCTTGGGGACACGTACGGGCAGGACAAGACCTACTGTAGCTCGGTACGGCTCAGCCCCCCGGACAGGGCACACGTCCTCAGGGTCTGAGGTTGGGGCAGTGAAATCCTCCGGCCGGGCATTGCCGATGTCAGACTGGACGGTGCAGAGAGGCACCGGGGGCCCGAGGAAGGTCCCCATCCGCTCCGTGGGTGCCTCCTGACACGGGCACCGCGGGGCCGCTGTCACAGGCCGGCACTTGCCCCCTGTGCTTGCAGAAGTGCCCCAGCAGCATCAGGAAGAAGGTTGTGGCTACGGAGTTCAAGGACATCTTCCTGGAGACCATCCCGGTGCTGCAGTGGGCACCGCACGCCCGGGAGGATGAGTACCGGCGTCTCCGGAGATACACGGGGGCTCACGGCTGGAAGGACGTCAGCTGGGAAGGTGCGAGCGGGGCCGGGGCTCCGGAGGGGCCCGGGGGCGATCAGAGTCTTGCCATGCAGAGGTGGGATGGAGCAGGACCACGGGACCCTTGAACGAGGCAGCAGAGCCCCAGGAGCGGGGGACGGAGCTGCCGTTCCCAGCCTCGTGCCGTGTCCGGGGAGAGGCGCTGGGCCGTCCCGTGCTGGGGAGACGCGAGAGCCCCGGGGGTCTTGGGGGTTGCCCCCTCTTGCTCCCCTGTATTCACCAGCCCTCGGTCTGCGGTTCCAGTCCTGAAGGCCTCTCTCTCCCTCCTGAACACGTCAGCCAACGGGTTCCTGTTTGACGCCCGCGGCCGGGGGCCGGGTGCCCCCGCGCCCTGCATCCGCTGCGCGGTGGTGGGCAACGGGGGCATCCTCCACGGCTCCCGCATGGGCCGCACCATCGACGCCCACGACTACGTGTTCAGGTGGGGGCTCGGCCAGGGCCCGCGTGGGGCAGGACCGCGACCCCGGCTGCGGCGGGACCCCTCGCTGCCGCCCTCCCCTCCCCAGGGTCAACGGGGCCATCACCGCGGGCTTCGAGAGGGACGTCGGCAACAGGACGTCCTTCTACGTCTTCTCCACCAACACCATGATGAACTCGCTGGGCAGCTATGCTGCGGAGGGCTTCGCGCACCCTCCCCAAACGCCGGTGAGGGAGCTGCCTGCCGCGCTGGGTGGCCGAGAACGGGGAGGGGAGATGCCAAGGGCACCTCGCTGTTGGCTCCCCGATCATAACCCCTTGGAGGTCTGCGCCGTCCCCAGAGCCTCCCGGCCGGTCTCAGACCCCGTTCGCCCTGCCCACACGTGGCACAGGGATGCCCGGAGCGAGCGTCTCTCCCTCCTCGGTCCCCAGGCTGGGGACACTGCTCATCCTCACAGTTACCCCCGACAGGAGACCCGCTATGTCTTCCTGCCGGACCATGACCGAGACTACCTGCTGCTCCGGGCAGCTGTGACCCGCCAGCGCGTGGACAGGGGCAGGGACAAGGGGGCCTGGTGAGCGGGGCCGTGCGGAGCAGGGGTGGGAGCTGCCCAGGTCCCTCCGCCCCCGTCGCCTCCCCCCGCCTCTCTGCGCAGCCACCGTCTCCCCCTTGCAGGCCCCAGGAGTACTTTGGACCAGACCTGCTGGCAGAGAAGTTTAAGATGCTCCACCCGGATTTCATCCGCTATCTCAGGAACCGGTACCGACCCGGGGGCACCTCCCAGGGCCCCCAGCCCCCGGCAGAGCCCCTGGGTGCCCTGGAGGAGCCACCGGCGGGGGGGGCGGTGGTGGCGGGGGACCACGGCCACTGCCCCCGGCACGGGCACAGGGTGGGGAGCAGCACGTCCCCCTTCCCCGGAGGCAGCCGGGCTGGATGCGGTTGCTATGGAAGTTCCCTAGCAACCGGAGCATCCTCAGGCTCCCGCGCTCCCTCTCCCCCCGCAGATTCCTCTGGGCCGACATCCTGGCCACTCCGCAGCAGGAGCTGTACCGGCCCTCCACCGGGGCCGTGATGCTGCTGGCCGCCCTCCACACCTGCGACGAGGTAGGCGGCCCCGCGGGCGGGCGGGCGGGCGGCCCCGCGCGCGTCCTGCCGGGCTCAGCCCCGTGTCGCGCAGGTGAGCGCCTTCGGCTTCCTGACGCCGGACTACGCGGCGTACTCGGACCACTACTTCGACCGCACGCGCAAGCGGGTGCAGTTCTTCGCCAACCACGACCTGAGGAAGGAGATGGAGCTGTGGCAGCGGCTGCAGCGCAGCGGCCTCCTGCGCCTCTACGCCGGGAGGAAGGGGACGTGACGGCGGGCGAGCCTGCGGCGAGCCGGGCTGCGCCTGGGAGCCCAGATCTGAGACACCGGAGGAGGAAAACTGTCCTCTGCTGTCCCAGCACGTCCCCCAAAAGCCCGGGGACAGCCCTTGGGGCAGGCTTGGGGCCCAAGCAATGTGTGTGATGAGTTTTGCCAGGTCTTGGCACTGCTCCGCCGGGGTAAGCGGAGGAGCATCCTCCCGCAAGCCCCTGCTCTGTCCCCAGCCGCTGCCGGCAGCCCGGCCCCGCACCGGGCTGGATGGGGCCTTCCCCCAGAAAGGGCTCCGGTCCGGTCCCAGCCCCGGGGCCCCCTTGCCTCTGCCAGGGCTGCCCTGCAGCACCGGGTCTCCTCCGTGTGCCTCAGTTTCCCCACCCGGGCAGGGAGCGGCCGGCTCGCGGCAGCCCGGCAGTGCCATCGGGTCCCTGGCAGTGCCGCCGGGGCTATTCGGCAGGGCCGAGCTGCCCAGTGGCCCAGGCGAGGCGGCGCCGGCCCCAGTGTCCTGCCGCGTGGATCAGAGCTGACGCCGCAGCGTAGGCTGGAGCTGCTCCTGTTAAATCAATCAATCGCGTGAAACCCAGCGTGGGAAGGGAAGGGGGAGCCCAGGTCCCTGCAGCTGCCTGGCCCGGGGGGG
>PTFA01000400.1:110856-167978 GCA_003342895.1 Casuarius casuarius
ACATCTTGCAGGTGCCACCGAGCCAGGAGGCGCGGCGAAGCCCCGGGGCTGGCTGGAGCAGGGCTGCTGCCCGCGGCCCCGGGACGGCGGCGGCCACCGGCCCCGGCCCCGGCCCCGCAGCGGCTCCTGCGACCCCGGACCGGTGCAGCGGGACGGCTCCGGGCCCAGCGCGCTTGCAGCAGCTCCGGCGCCGGCCGGGGGCCCCGGGGGCCGAGTTAAGGCAAGCGGCGGCTCGGGGCGATGCCCGCCCGGGGGTGATTCCCAGCCGCAGCCCCCGCAGGAGGAAGCCGCGACCCGCGCCGATAGAAACTAGCCCTTGCGGTTAGACGGCGTCGAGGCAGTGCCGGGAGAAGACGCCGTCCTCGGGGAGCCGGGGAAGCGGCGGAGGGCTGCGGCGGCGATCAGCGACCGATTCGAGCTGGGAGATGCGCGCTCCTTTACAGCGACAGACAGCGACCTACGCGTTTGGGTCTCTCTGCTGCTCATCACGCTCCCGGGCTAAAGCTACCGTCAAACCCACCCGTGAACCTTCCTCTGAGCTCTAGTGATTAAAAAGTGCAAAATGCCAAATAGAATGGAAAAGGCAAAACCTCCGAGGGCGCTGCCCCCCCCCCCCCAGCATGGTGCCAGCGATCCTTCGCTGCCGCCTCGTCCCGCCGGCAACGCCAGAGCCGGGCGGCCGCTCACTCGGAAAAGCTGTGGCTCCCGCTCGGAAAACCCTGCTCCCCGTTTCCGTGGCAGGCGCCGGGGGTGCGGGAGCGCGTGCCGGGGCCCCGCCGGGGCTCGGGGGGGGGGCGRTGGCAGCGATGCTCCGGCGGCAGCGGGACCGTGGGGCAGCGCCCGGGAGGGCGGCGAGCGCAGCCACGCAGCCGGGAGCCCTGGGTGCTTCTGCTCCAAGGCACGGGGGGGGCCGGGAAAGGGGGTGCCCAAATGCCTTYGCCCCCCCGCAGGCTGCAGGGCCAAGGGCTGCCCACTGCCCCCAGGTCCCTCCTCGGGGCYGTGCAGCCTCTGTGAGCTGGGACCTGGGGACGGTGGGGGGTAACACTGCGGAGTGACCAGAGCTGTCACCCCCTAAAGTATTTCTCTAGCTTATATGTTACAGCAGTACCATAATACCCTACCATATACACAGACTSGGGCGGGAGCCGGGCCGAGCACCCCAAACCCTCCGCGCCCGCGGCTCGGTGCCGAGCACCGCTGCGGCCAAGCCCAGACGCCAGCCGGCCCGGGACACACGCCGCGCGCTCCGGGCCGCGAGCGCTGTCCTACTTCTGCGCATGCAAAGCACAGGCTGCTCGGTAACGGTTTAACCCTCTACGGCTGAGACGAATAAGCTGGGTCTAGAGAAGAGAAAATAGAGCGCTAGCTTTAGCCTTTGGCTTTGGAAGCAGCAGGATTATATGAACTCTGCCTAAAAACGGGGCTCTGGAAAGCCAGACATGCAAACGGCGGCGAGAAGGCACCGCGCGCCCAGCTGCGCGGCAGCGGCCGTCCCGGGCTCAGCTGAGGAGAGGCGCCGACCTGTCGTTCGTCACCGTCGGCTTCAGCTGGACGTTGGCAAAGGGGTTTCTGCAGAGAGAGGAGGGCAGAGTTTAGCAGGGGAGGCCCCGGCCGGCGGGCAGATGACAGGACAGCGAGAGACAACCTGGCGAGACACCAAAAAGCTTTTGCTACGGAGACGTGGCTGCAGCGCGGCTCGGGGGGCAGCGACGCCGCGCTCGGCTCCCGGCCCGGCTGCGTTTACTCTGAGCCCGAACACAGGCAGCGAGGATGCCGCAGCGCTGCCTGCACAGCCCTGGGCAGCTCGGCGCGAGATGCTCGGCGTGATGCCCCGCTCGCCCGTCGGCTTCTCTCGCGGCTCGGGGAAAGGGGCACAGAGCAGCCAGCGAGAGCTGCTGCACCCACGACGTCCTCCCGCCCTGCTTTCAAGCGCACCTAAAGCCGGGGGCTTCCACGGGGGAGGAAGCAGAGAGAGTGCGTTAAATGAAGGTCCCTGAGCGACTGCTCACAGCTCCTCGCTTGCACAGCAGCAGCGAGGAGCCCGATGTCCCACGTGACCGCCTCGCACAGCAAAGGCCATCCCAGAGCCCAGGGTGGGCAGCACCCCGGCAGCAAGCAGCTCTGGAGGACAGGGCCACCTTGACGCCCCCCTCTGCACATGGGGCTGCAGGAGCTGCCGGGACGTCCCCGCACCTCCGTGGCACGGCTGGGACCTGCGCTGCCCGGCAAAGGTGGCACAGGAGGAGCTGAGGCTCTGGAGACCTTTGCAAAGCTGCAAAACGGCCAAGTAAGAGCCGGGAGAGGGGCTGCGGGCTGGGTCTGCAGCCGGCCGGCCCGCGGGAGGTCCGAGGGGGAGGACGGACGGACACCGGCTGCCTAAAACCAGCAAAGGGGAGGCCAAGTCCCAGGGCCCAGAGCAGCTTTGGGCTCTCCCCAGGGCCGGGCACCCGCGGGGCAGGCTGGGTGCACACACGAGCCCAGCGCCGCCTCCCCGGGCTGCCCAGCATCCCCGGGCTCCCACGCCGTCTGCGGCCGCTGCCCTCTCCCTCTGCCGGGAGTCACACGGAGCACGCCGTAAGCCCTCTCCTCTCCTGGCCCCCGGGGGCACGGCCGGCTCCGCAGCTGCAGCAGCGCAGGGCAGCGCTGGGAGGTGAGCAGCATCAACGCCAGCGCTGAATCGCCTTAGTGGTGGCGGCGGTTACCAGCTACCTCCGCCTGGACCGGCCCCGCTGCTTCGGGATGCAGCATCCCTGGAGGACGCAGCATCGCCTTGGCCATGGGCAGAGGTGGCTCCAACGCTGTCCCGTATCTCACGGTGCAGGAGAGCCAGGGGCACGGGAACCAGCAGCGTGCTAAGTGCCGGCAGCCTCCGAAGCCTCCTTGCTGCGTGCCTCCGTCCGGAGCTGTTCCTCCTCTTCGCTGCCGCCTCCACGCAGCCCCAGGCGGCCTCGGAGGGACCACGGCCGGGGAGGCCCTCGGGGTGCTGCTCTGCCTCCTCCGACAGCGCCGCTGGCACTGGGGCTCCATGGCTCGGCCCGTCTCGCCGCATCCCTGCTCCACGTCCGAGGGTCTTCACACATCGCATCGAGGGGGAGGCGCCCCACGGGAGGCCTCCCACGTGCCCATGGTCGCCATCCTCATCCTCAGGGCGCCGCAAAGAGGGATCCAGGGCAGAGCGGTTCAACAGGAGACGGGAAACACCCACGCGAGTCCTCCGCGGCAGCTGGGATGCAGCTCCCGTCCCACGGTGCCGTCCTCGGGGGCAAGGCTGCCTTCTTCCGCCAGCCAGGGACCTGCTCGCATCCCCTCCACCCCGTCCGCGCGGGGCCTCCCGGGCCCGGCCTCGCCAGGGAGGCTGCGCGCCGCCTCCTCTCCCCTCGCCCCGGCTCGCCTCTCCGAGCGCGCTCGCGCTTTCTTCAAGAGATAAATTGCCTTTGCTTAAAAATAGGGTAATTAATTTCCCACCTAATTAATGCAGATTCTTAGATCACTTTTCCCCCTGGCATGCCAAAATAGATCGCGAGCCTGAAAGAGGAAAGGTTGCTTTGATGAGTCACCAGGGGTTGTTGTTTAACCGTTTTTGCTCTAGCAGAGAAGAGCTATTTGGATGGGAGCCCACGGCTCTGCCGAGCACCGAGAAACCCGCCCGCGGACTGCAGGAAACCGTGGAAACACTCCCGGCCTCCGGCAACACGGCCGAGCGCAGAGCAAGAACGGTCCCATATCCGAGGAACTCGCTCCATCCCGCCCGGGACCGGTGCCGCAGCGGCCCTCGGCCCCGGGGGGTGAGGAGCTGCCCTGGAGCTTCCCCCGAGCTGGCTGGGACGGTGCCAGACCGCGACACAGCCTACAAGCGAGAAAAGCTGCTCAAAAAACTTTAAATCAGTGATTTAAACCCGTGGCCGCGGGTATCTTTCCATGGCCGCGCGTGGCAGCCRGGGCCGCTGCAGCAGACAGACACGGCCGCGGCGGCATCGCGCACCGAGACCTGCGACCAAAGAGGGTTCGTTAGGCAGCAGCAGTTGAAGCAGCGGGGATGGAGGAGCAGCTCGGCGCCCGGGGAGGGAAGCGTGGAACCGGCGGTGCCAGCGGTGTCAGGGCTACGAGCCGTGCGGGTGCAGCGTGGCGAGACGGGACCACCGCGGCGGGGCCGGGGCGGCAGCGAAGGAGGACGTCCCCTTTCGGGAGCCCGAGGGAGGCAGGAAAGCTTCCACCCGGGTGCAGGAAAGCGAGGGAGCGAGCGAGGAGCCGTGCTCTGAACCGGCGGCGGTTCAGGGCTCGCCCGGCGCAGCAAGCACAGCGGTGACGGCTTCCCCGCGGAGATGCGCCAGCGCCCGCGCACAGCACACGGGAGGGGGGGGCACGCGAAAACCGTCAACTTACTAACTACGGTCAGGGGCAGCTCAAAACCTGGCCACTTCAACATCAGGGCTGCAAGGAAAACAGAACGCAGGTTGTAGCACGCCGAGACACACGGCACAGCCTCCGCGGGAGCAAAAGGCTACGGGTTAACGAGCCAGGGCCGGCCGCTGCCCGGGACRGGCTCCGCTGGCAGGAGGCTCCGCCGGCTGCGTTACGCGCGTCTTCGATGGTGCAGAGGGAGCAAAGAAAAGGAAAAGTTGCATTTATTAACRTTCACGAGTTCGGCAGCACTTGAGCAGCGGCCCCTCCTCGTGCCAGCACCCTGCGAGGATGGGAAGGAAGGGCGAGGGCGGGTTAGCGCGTCTGGACCCCGCGCCGCGGGGAGGGAGGGGGGGCCGCRCCGAGGTGCCCGGCCGCCCCCGGGCTCGCTCCGGAAGGGAGGGCGGCTTCCTTCCCGCTGGGAGCAGGCCCATCTCCCAGGCCCTCGGTGAAGCTCGGATGCAGGCTGGGAATGGCCGCGCGGGTTTTGCGGCATTCCCGACAAAGCCACACATGGAAAAGGGCTGCAACTTGGGTGACCCCGTGCTCGGTGCAGCAAGTTGCTCAGCGGCAGCAGCAGCTCCCTCGAGGCAGGGCAAGGCGCCGGCTTAGAGCAGAGACCAGGCATCGAAGCAGCTTCAGCTGCTTCCCTTCAGCACATCTGTTTTAACACAAATTACGCAGACCTGCAAACCGAACACAGACACCGGGCAGCTCTAATGTCATGGAGAAATGGAGAAATGGAGAAAAGGAAAGGAAAGGAAAGGAGAAAGGAAAAAGAAAGCATGGCAGATGCAGGCTGGTGAGCGGTCAGCAACACAGGCATGGAAGCCGAAAAAGACACCGAGGCCCAGCTCAATGCAATAAATAAAACTTTTATTCAAACAATAACTCAGTACAGGGCACATTTCTCTCTGGCTTTTAAAAAAAGGTTTTCAGCACTTTACAGTCTTCATACAAGTTTCGCTAATTTTTTTTCTTCTTCTACATTCAGTCATTTAGCATGAAATATCTTGGGTTAAAAATCTTTAGCAAAATTATGACATCAATGCAGGAGGGTCTTATTACAATATGCCCATAGTCTAGTATATAAAACAAAAACTTTCCTGTGTGTCTGTGTGTATATTGCCAGCAATGTCCTAGTAAACAGGCATGTAAGAGGTTTTAAAAATCACATCAGAAAAAGGGAGCGTGTACGGCTTTGCAATGGTGACGGTCACGGGCGCTGCAGGGACACGGCCACCGGCCCCTCCGGCCGCACGGGGAGCCATTAAATGCAGCCCTGCCGCGCCTGGGGTCATCGAGACGCACAAAAACCGCCAAACCGCGGGAGTTCGGCGCCGGGCTCTCCCCCAGGCCCCCGGGACGGCACGGGGGGGTTTCGTTTCAGCCCGATCCTAAGGTGCGAGCGCGGCTCCGGCGAGCTGCCCCAGCCCCGTTCGCCCCCGAGCACTAACGTGAGGTAACAATACCTTGCTACAAAAAATATATATATATTTATAAAACAACGAGGAGTAACCCTTCCGGCGGGGCCGCGGGGCTGCTCCTCGCCGAGCGGGATGCCGCRTGCCCGGCCCCAGCCGAGGACCAGCCATTTTTCTCCGAGGCCGAGACCTCCGGACCATCCACTTCTCTTAAAGCAMCCTTTTACACTGGGTTGAACCGAAGTGGATCGAACGAGAGAGGAAAGGAACCAGACCTGCCTTCCCTTTCAGAGGAGGAAAATGGCATCGCAGGAGAGCTCGGAGGATAGGTAAGTAACAGTACATATACCATAGGCCATGCATATTTGTTCCAGTCTGGAAAGAGTTTCTTCCATGTTAGTGTAACGCGGCTCGTGTAAAGCCTCAGAAGAGGGATAGTGCATCTTTAACATTCACAAAGTAGTACAAAAACTGGATCCAACTAAGTGGAAACTGCATCCAGGCTGCTTCAAAGCGAGCACAGACTGTCTGGCAGTTTCTGCTCTGAAAGGCTTCAGAAACAAGGGCACTGTAAACACCGGGGAGGGGATGGAGAAGCACCATGGTTTCCTTGAAGATCACAAGAGTTTAAACTCCAAAAGAAGTAGAGAAAGAGAAAAAAGAAAAAAAAGGGAAAAGAAGCAGAAAGCTCTTCCAAGCAGCAAGTTGCCACCGCTAGCCAAGGTGTCCTCACACCGTTGATACCAAACTGCCACTGCCGCTGCGGAACAAAGCACAGAGACTGCCGGAGTGCCCGGGAGCGTGCCGGCGCCGGCACCCGCGCGCGGTGCGGGATCCCTCCCGCGGAGGCCAGCTCCTCCGCCGGGCACGCGCCTCCCCTGCTCTCCCGGGACCCGCCGGGGCTCCGGCTCCGAGCGAAGCCTCGCCCGAAACTCCCACGGTCGCTGCACGCGTGGCATCTCCGGGAGCGCCCCGGGCACGGAGCGGAGCAGCGAGCTCGACCCTGCCGCTCCAACACCCCTCGCCCGCGTTTTTATCTTAAACACGGAGGTCATGTCCCCCTGCCCGGGGGCACGTCCAGGCCAGAGACTGCCGTCCCCACGGCTCAGGGGCCACAGGCCTCCTGGAAAAGGCTCCCRCAGCAGGGGAAGGAGAAGGAGAAAGAGCTTCCAGGTGCGAGAAGATACCTGGGCAAGACTCTAGAAAGCCTGTGCTCTGCAAGGCCTCGCTAGCCTGGTTTAACCTGGCGCACAGGAGRACTTGGCTGCGGAGATGCAGAGCCTCCCCGGAGCAGCGAGTGGCACGTGGAGCACGAGGTCCAAGAGAGCGGTGGCCGGGGACGGCGGTGGCTGGGGACGGCGGTGGCTGGCCCTGGAACCTGCCCACGCAGCTTCTGCCCTTCCCCGGGGACGCGGGGTGCCTCCGCGCTCGCACACACGACTTGCACCATATCCTCCTCCAAACGATCTGCTCCAGGCCACTGACGCTTCCCTGTCCCCGGTGCCACACACCRTCCACGTGCCACCTCCCGGAAAGCCTCCTCCCAAGGGACACCGCAGCACGACTTCTCCCAGAGCACAAACACCAATTCACTTTTAGGCAACGTGACAGGAAGGCAGAGTCTTACCTGCTAACAGACCTCGTTCCGTAGTCGTCGAGACCCTGCGGGGGAAGCAGAGGAAGCAGTGAGATGCCTGGGACACCGATTATGCCATTGCAGATGCCACCGGAGGGTCACAAGAACAAACCAAAATGCATCGGGGCCCAGAGACGTTTTGGGCTAAGAGCCAATGCATTTGAGGACGAAAGGGAAACAATGGAGATGATTTAAATGGGATTTACGCCGCAGGGAGTAAAGTTACACCCTTCTCTTCAGATCAAGACTTAATCTAGCAAGACAAGAGCGACGGCTGAGCGAGCTCTGGTTTGCTCCGTCCAGCTCCACCTTCGTACAAAGATCCGGTGGCTTTCGAGACACAAGACACTTGAAAAGGGATCAGACAGCAAGTTTGAGAAAGACCAGTGAAATGTTCTGTGGAAAAAGGTAAGCGTTTGCACTGTAGTGACTCCCACCAGAAACCACACAGAGTTTTGGACCGTTTTCTACTCAGCTGATACTAAATGGATTTTGCAGAGGGGGAAGGAGGACTGCGCTGCTCTGAGGAGCACATGGGAACTGAGCTCAAAGCGGATCCAGCCAGGACATCTCTTCCCAGGCAAGGGCCTGCCCTGGGATACAGACTGAGGAACAGCTCTGCTCTCCATGATGGATACTGAACCATTGAAGGAAGGACCAAGAGTCTCCGGTCACTGAGCTCTCCACGTGTCAGGGATCAAAGACCCAGGTTTCCCCATCCCAGAGAATGGTTCTAGCCATGAAACCCAAAATCCAGTGGCAAACCCTGCCCAGAACAGCTTCCACTGGGCTCAAACTAGCAAGAAGCGGGGCTACAGTGGGATCAAGAAATCCCTCCACCTCCATTCCCCTGCAGAGCCTCCCTGCAGCAGCTGCAGCCTTTTGAGTGCCCTGCAGAAGGGATCAAGCGCTGAGCAACCGCATCCCTCTCTCCCTGCCCTGTCCGCTGGCATGTGCYGATTGCACCAGGAAAGCCAACATCACGCTTCCCCAGGACAGCCAGCAACTCCAGCCACGCTTGTCCAGCTGGAAAGCCACATCRCATCGGTGGCTAGTGGGCTACACCGATCACGTCACCTGCGGGACCAGAGTTCGGTGGTGATCGTGTCCCCGGAGCTGCTGCCCCTGGCCAGGGCTGAGATGGTGGCATCCTCCTTAAATCCGCAAGCCCAAGAGAAAAAGGTTCCAGCTCCCTGTGAACAGCTCATTTCTGGTGGGAGACTCTCATGGAGTTGGCAAGTGTTGTCGATTGGGGGTTTATGGTGCCATTTTGTGCCACTGTGTCTTGTCTGCTCACCCAGGTTAGCCAAACTGGCCTCTTTTCTCCATTCACTTTGCCTCTCTCCCACTGTTTCCCTGGTGTCCTTCTCCCCCGGGAGAGATGCTCAGGAGGAGACAGTCTGAAGCCCTGGGCGAGCCACCAGAATCACCAGGCAAAAACAGCAAACTGTCCATAAATCCCAATGGAAACATTGCRTTTGTTTGGACTTACAGCTGTTGACCTAGTATAAGGCTTGTAGTGAGCAGATGGTGGTTGGCAGAGGCCACTGGAATAGTCTTTAATTGCACAACCATAGGGCATAAGGTAGTCCTACAAATAACRAACACAGGCCTGTTGGAGAGGAGCCCTCATTCACGGACACGCAGCCTATATCACGGTAAGAGCATGAAAACATTCCCTTCTGCTTTAAAAACACCAGCAAGACCGAGAAGCCGCAGCCACCCAGGTCACAGCACGCCGTTTCAGTAGGGACTAAAGCTCTGGGGTTTGCTCAAGCACCTCCCAAGTTTAAAAAAATAACCCCAAAGTGCCCCAGAGAGGGAAGCACCCACTGCGGCTGCCCCGGCGAGCGGCAGCCAGCCGCCGGCACCCGCGCTGCCCGGGCGCTCACCTGGGAGAAGGCAGGCACTGCCACGCTGTACGGTCTCTGCTTGAAGGTGTTGACGTTCTGCGACGGAAAAGCCTGCGAGGACATGCCGTAGTCCGGCGGTGGGATGGCGATATCGTCTTTGTCGAGCAGGTTGCCCGTGCTGCTGCTTTTCCCTTGCTGCAGACTAAACGGAGGGGACCCAAAGCAAAGACACCAACGTCATTTCCATTTACTTCCAACTTCCATCCAGGGCTGCAGAAGAGGCAGTCCCTGTCACCCAGCCAGCCCAGGCACCGTAACGAGCCAAACTGAGACATGCAAGTCCCACCGGGACAGAGACCTGCCCKCAGCTGTTCGACACGGGTCTCCTTCCTCTGGGTCACCGGCACTAAGCGCTGACCTCCACCGCGCTGGCCAAAGATGATTATTTTGCCYTCACGCGAGGCAGGGCATGCTGTCCCACAAACTCCCCTTCGCAAAGGGGGGCCAGCAAGAAACACTCCATCTTGCTCTAAATACGGGCTTGTTCCAGCAACGGCTGTCTCTGACCCACCTAGTCGCTGCACAGCTCTTCTAGGGACTTTTGTGAACAGTTAGGTTGTTCCTAAAATGGGGGTTCCTTTGGATTTCTCCACAGCAGAGAGAAAGCACCCAATACTTATATTTGCATGAGGAGGCAGAGAAGCAGCAGGAGACGATTACACATGTGAGCCCAGAAACCCCGTCTGCCCAGATGGTCCATCTCAGTGCCGATGCCCTCCGTGCCCCGCCGTCAGGCAAAGCCTTTCCCCCTCTGCCCACGATGGCATTTGCCCTGGACTAAGCTACCACATGCCTTTGCCTTGACTCCCTAACTGTGCACATTATATCTGGGGAAAAAAATTAAGTATTCCCATTCCAACCCAGCAAGACTGGTTTGGACAGAGCTGGGAAAAGCACAGGGCCTTCATCCTGCAAATCCAGCAGGCACGACCCCCCCGGGCTGGGACCCCCCCCGCCGCGCTCCGCGTTGGGACGGTGCAGCCCAGCAAGCGATGCTTCTACCTGGCATGGACCCGTTCGCTTCCATCGTTGTCGAGGACCCGCGTGTAAGAGAAAGGAAACCAGCCTCTCCTGAAAGGCAAAGGCCCGGGACTGAGTCACACGGATGTTTATTGACGGAAGACTCAGAAAAGGTTAAAGCGCAGCCGCACAAGCCCCCTCCCCAGCAGCTGGGCCAGGAGAGACGAAGCAGCAGCTCCAGCCCGCCGGGCAGGCGGTTCACGGGCACGGCCACGGCACTCACATTTTTGTCTTTTCGCTCTCTCCGTAATGCCACCCGTCCCTGGCCTCCGGCACCAGCAGCGTGATGAGGTCGCCCTCCTTGAAGCTCAGGAGGGTGCTGTTATCTCCAGCAGCATGAGAGAAAATGGCCTGCACCCTCGTCCTGCCGTTCCTCTCGAGCCCTGCGGCCATGGAGCTGGAGCGCGGCAGCGTCTTGTTTTCAGCTGGCAGGAGACAAAGACCAAGAAGTGCCCCAAGACTTTAATCCTGTGACCATACCCAGGCTCGGTTTGCTACTGCGGCATTTGACACGACCAAGGACAGGACAGGTCCTGCCAGGCCTGGTCCCTAGCACCTATTTATCTTACTCCAGGTACCAACAAAACCTTTAGTGTTAGCAGACACAACAGGTTTTCATTCATGCTTTTCCCCCTCACAAGCATCTCATTTATTTGCTCCCCAGGGGCTACAGCACATGTCCTCCCATCTCCTTGCCAACCAAAGACACTGGCATCACCCTAAGCCCCTCCTGCCCTCCACCTTTGGTACTAAAATCCTTACGCTTCTCACAGGGGATGCTCAAAGCCTTTGCGGTCCAGCGTGTGGATCCTTCTGAATTAAAACACTTATCGTCTTACGCCTGCGACTGCGGCAGACCTGGCCCACCGGTCCCTCGCAGCCCCACGTTCTCGTGCATCGGCTGCTGCTTGACCAGCACTTCTTCACACCACTGCGCAACGCGGTAATCACCGCACCGCCACTGACAAAATTAACCCTGCAACTGGCATTCACAACCCCATTCCCCCTGCGTCAGGGACAGACTGCGGCTGCYAAGTCAGCCCTGCGACCTTCCCCTGCAGAAACTTTCCTGCAAGTACCACTCAACACAACCAGCACAGCAAAGTGGCCCCCACCAGCACAAGATGCTGCACAGTTGCCCTCTGGTCCAACAAACGGGAAAAGGAAAGTGAAAAATCCTCACCTGATGCGTAGCTGTTTTTCGGCGGAACGTTTTTGCGAACAGGAAGTGTATTCGAGTAAGAGTCGCTCAGCTGCTTCTGAGGCTGGGAAGGAGATAAAGATTTGGGCTGTGCTGGCTTCATCTCAGACCAGTGGCTGTAATCATCACTGTCTGGGCCTGAGACTCCGTTCATCACTGGCATAGTCTCTTGTGCTGACATTCGCTAGAGAGAAAGGAGAGGAGGGAAGGGAAGATGGGAAATGGCTTCGTTAGGCATCCCACCGCAAGCTCCCACGCAGAAGGGATGCAGCTCCAGGGAACGCGGCTCACTGTAGACCAGAAGCTTGGGCCTGTTGGGTTGTTTCCTACCTACCTGGAGCATAAAGCTCTGGGAAGAGCAGCAGCAGTCACCTCTATAGTATTTCATCCCTCCAAGCCATCTTGCACCCAATAAATCTCTTCTGAGCTCTACTGCTCAGCTCATACCCTCCAGTATCAGACAGGAAGATCCTGCTCTGAAGGGTGTTTCCTCACATGGGTTTACCCCAAGCACCGTTTCCTGAGGTTACTTAGGGGACTTTAGTTTGGCTCCCACAACAGCGCTCTCATCCCAGTGACTTTCCCCATAGCCAGCCATGTCCAGCTCCCCACGACCCAGCTGAGACACCTCACCGCAACCATTGCCTCCCTGGAGCTCAGCAAGCCAGGATACCTCTCATGGAAGTACCAAAACTGGGCAAAAACACGAAGGAGAGAATGAGGCAGGCTGGTCCGCTCCACGACAGACCAGGCCAGACTTCCCAGGTACCGGAGAAGCGCGTGCACTGACATGCCCAACCTCTCGCACACCCTGTGCGTTTGTGACACTCAAACAAAGGGCAACTTTCTGAGGACAATGGTGACACTGGCCTGGCTCATCCCTCCAGCTTTGCTCAGAAGGTCAGGACAACTTTTACTACTTGGATACTTACTCCTACAAAAGGTGCCAGCTCCGGGGGGACAGGGAGAGGTTTGGCACCAGGAATGGGGTCAGAGATGATGAGGTTTGATTTGGATGTAGACAGAGGGCTGGGCATGATGGTGCCATTGCTGCTGGCAGCCATCTGCTGCATCAGTTGTATAGCACGGTCCGGGATCTTGTTGGGATCCGAGCACGACTGCTGCCACAGTGGAAGCTTCTGCGTCAACATTTCTTTCCCCTGCAACACAGAAGGCAAAGAAGGCATGAGGGCACAGGAGCCATAGCAAAACCCAGCCCAGAAAGGAGATGATRTGAAGAGAAACGTCGATTTTCACCCTAAACAGAAGCAGGTAGGGACAGAAGAGCAGGGAGGGATATTCAGGGCAGGGCATTTTGTCCCCTGATGTCCAACCGTAACCATGGCCAAGCACAAGGATGGACGGCCTGGGGAGGCTGGGAATCTGTCATTGCAGTCCACGAGATGAGGACAGACACAGCTGTCAGGAGGGTTTAAGCAAAGCTGCTCCTGCCTCGGGCAGCAGAAGGGCTTTCCTGGCCCCGTCGCAGCCAGCCAGGAGCCCCGGCGCTCCGCGTCCCTCACCTGAGCAGCCCCAGCACCGCTGCGGCTATCTGGAGCTGGCCTGACCCATCACAGCTRCACAGCGAGCAAGACTGATCTATTCCTCCGTGCATGGTGCAAACGAGATAAAACACGGGGACTTACCCTTTTCAGGCTCTGAAGGCAGCAGAGCCAGGAAGGTGTCATGAAAAATGTAAAGGAGAGAAGGAAAAGGCAATTCATCTCCCCAGCTTATTCCGAGACGCGCTGCGCGTGGCAGCTGGAAGAACAGACGAGCCACAGGCAGCCAGGCGGGAGCCGGGCCACGCGGGGGACAGCACCGCTCAAACACGGGAGGAAGCAAAACCTCATCCAAGACTCGGTCAAGGGACTGGCGGTGACAACAGCACCGCTTTGTTATTTGGGTCACGGCGACAGCCAAAGCGAGCGACCTCAGGAGGATGCGCAGCCGTCGCTACCAGCAGCATCGCTCGGCTGCCAGAGCCCGCAACGTGCTGGTGCTTGCAGCTGGCGGGCCCCACGCGGCTCGCTGCTGGGCGGGTGCGAGCACGAGCCCACGCTGCGCCTACGCCCGCCCCCGCGAGCCACCTGCACGGCCGCCTCTTGCACGGGCAGGGCCTCCGCGGGGGCCGGCCGGGCGCCCGCTCCTGCCCGGCCTCGCCACCGCCCACCCCCAGGGGCCGGGGAGGAACGAAGCCTTTCCCCTCCCGCGCYTTGGGAGAAGTTAACATATGTCGATTGTTGATTCAGCATCGAYGACAGCGCAAGGACGGCTCTGACTAATCCGAGCTCTTCCATCCCTCCCTTGTTCCGAGCGCAGCCCTGACAGATGGGGGCTGTGAGCGACGGAGGGCGGCGGCGGGGAACAACCAGAACAGGAGCGTTTGAGCCTGCCAGGGAGCAGCGCGTGCCTGCGACACCCCTCATCCCTGCGAGCCCAGCTCCAGCCCTCCAAGTCACCAGAGCCCTAGCGCAGGGCAAATCCCCAGCTGAGGTAAGAGCAGCCCAACGAGCCTCTGGCAGGACGGAAACCTCAAACTCGGGGGGCCAAGACCTCAGTGACAGCTCGACCCACGGGAGGCGAATGCAGCCCCAGGGACCCACCAGGGACTTTCCTGCACAGGTAGAGCTGGGCTGGCRCTGCCTAGGTGCCACCAGGCCGTGGGCCGTGCTGCCAGGCTCTGGCTCAAGCATCATCATCTTCGCACTTGAGGGGACCACAGCTGGTCTCATCCAGCTTCTGCTCTCCATTTCAGAGCAGCTTCTGGCTGCAACGGTGATGGGAGATGCCCCTGCCCCAAGTTACCTGTCACTAGATAGCTGCTCATAAGAGCATGAGCAGCTCTGCATGCAGCCAGGAGAAAAAGCATAGCTCTGCAAAGAGCCCTGGCTCTCAGAGCCTAGATGCACACATGTCCCATGGCACCAGCTCCATCAGCCAGGCTGCTGCCCGAGCAGCCAGCCCCGCTCAGCCGGTCTGCAGCATCACGGCCTGCTCGGCCGCGGCTCGCGCCGGGGCACCGGTTGCGGGAGGCAGCCCGGCCGGGGGAGCGCGCGGGGGCCGCTCACCTTGGCGTGGTAGGTGATAGCGCTCTTGGCCACGGCGCACTGCTTCTCCACCAGGAAGCAGAAGCGTCTCCTCTCTTCCGTGAGCGCCGTCTTGTAGCCGTCGGAGACGTAGTTCTCCAGCTCGCCTTGCTTGCTGCCGATGGCTTCGATGTACTAGGGCGGAAAGAGAAGCGAGGAGGTGACGGCGTCTATCGCTTTGCTCTACCCGTGCCCTCCCCTCTGCACCGGGTGCCACCGAGCCCCGCGTCCCCGGCGTGGGGGCCCGTGCTGAACCGGCTGCCGGGCAGCGTGCCGCCGGGTGCACACGCGTGCTGGCGCGAAGCTCCGCGCGTCCCCTCCGAGCAGCCCTTACTCATCCGAGCCCCCGCGCAGCGGCGCTGACTCAGAGCGGGGGCGCGGGACCGCGCGGGCGGCAGGGGACGGGGCGCGCGGCGCCGAGCGGGTGCCCGCAGGGGTGGCAGGGCTGCGGCAGGACCCGGGGCTCTTCCTCGCCCCAGCAAGCCCAGCTCGTCTCTCCACCCTCCGCGCCGGCAGCTTTGCACGCTGGCCTTTACAAACAGGGCCTTGGGAGAAGCACGAGGGAGGGAGTCGGAGCAGCACCTCGGCACCGCTGGTCTGTCCTGCACAGGGCTCCTCGTGCCAGGGGACGTCCCCAGCTCCCTGACCTGGCCACTCTCTTCCCTCTGCAGCCTTGGGACATCCCCAGCTCCTCTGCAAGGAGCTCCATGTGTGACTGGGGAAGAGCAGCCCCATGCCTCGAGGAGGAGCCATCCCACTGTCCAAGGAGCTGGGGCAGGTCCAGCCTCTCCAGAGCTCGTGGCACCATGCGAGCACCGTCACTGCCATCGTCCCTCCCTGGGACGGCAACGCCAACCAAAAAGGCACGGCCAGCCGTGCAGCCCAGGCATGGTTAAACCTGTTTCAGAAAGCCTGAGCTTTCCTAGAGGAATTAAACTAGAAGTTTCGGGCCCAAAGGAGCCTTTTCTTTTTCTCCCCTTCTTATTTAACAGCTTTATTTTTGGCATGCTACAATATTTATTAGCAGACACCTATAAAACAGAGCGAACCTCAAACAGCAAGATTAAGCGACATCCCAAACTTCAAAGCAGGCTTATTTTAGGGCAGGAGTTCCTCCTGCTCCGAGCATCCTCCCTGGAGGGCAGACACCTGCGGAAAGCTTGGGACACGGACGGACACACGGACATGCACACCCCACCTGCGGAGCGGCTCGCTCCCGGGCTCCGGCAGCACCAGAGGGGAAAGGGGCCCAAGAGAGAAGGATCGAAAACTAACCTGCAGCGAAGAAACACGCTCCAAGTGGAAAGCGCGGCAGTGGGAGGACGCGCTCAGACGGGGAGGGAGAAGCAGCTCGAGATGAGTGGGCTCGGGACAGAGGCACCGCAGAGTGCGACGCCTCCGCGCGATTATTATTAGCCCCGGGAACAGGGGGAGAGGACCAAGCCCGGAGCCGTCTCCCACGCCCCGCGGATGCCGCCGGAGCCAGCGGGGAAGGAGCCCCCGGGACGACGCGCCCCAGAGCCCAGGGGAGCCCCAAAGCCTCCAGCTCTGCCATCCCTGCTGCCTCCGGGCACTTTCCAAACCGCCGTCCTGGGAAAGCCGCATGCACTCGTGCTCCCGGCCGAGCCGGCGAGCTGGAGAGGCTGCTCCCTCCCCTCCTTCAAGGGGCTCTGCTGAACCCTGGGCTCCCAATTTTTGCCAGGAAAACGGAAGTGTGGCAGCACCCGAAATAGCAGGAACGCAGGAGCGAGCACAGACCTTGACACTGGAAACGCTTTCCATTTAATTTACTAAACGGGCCATCAAAAAGGAGAAGGTAAGGAGTGAAGCTAGTCCCCCCCCCCCCGCAGCCAACCAGCACACGGCCGCTCCGGCACCCTGCCTGCATCCAGCCTTCCCACGAGACGAACGGGGCCAGGTCACACCCGGGCTGCCCAGGGAGCTCCAGCCCTGAAGATACTGGGCACCGCAGCGCAAGGCAGGGTGAAATTTCTCCACCTCGGCAAGGGTGGATTGAGTTTCAATCATGACTTAAATAAGCAAGCTAAAACCTTATTTACATCCCTGATTTCCATCGTTTTGCAAGTGTACTTTTAATCATTTCACTGAAGAAAGGCTTGTTCTAACTGGCTGCAGCCATTGAGACACGATGATTTGCAAGTGGAGAGCCTTTGCTCTAAATTTAGTATTCTTAGTGCTTTATATACTTTATGCAAATAGGCATGATGTGCCATTGATTTAGTCAGATCCTTGATTTTTACATGTTATTACATTAGAAAATGGTGAACACCACATCTTATTTACTAGATAGTTTTCATTTTGGGTAATTTATAGAAAGGCAATTTAAATAAAACACACATTAAATACGCCAGATAGTTTTTTCTTCTCTCCCCATGCAAAGCATGATGTAAGACTTCACTACTTCAAGAAAAGGTGTCTTTTATGAGCAAGCTGTACCGCTACTTGCAACCACACGTCCTTCAACCTGCAGCTCTGCGTCTCGTACCTCGATTCCCCCATGGATGGAGGGGGGGATCCGCAATAACCCGGCATTTTCAACTCCCAGGCAAGCGCATTTCTCACCTTGCTGCGACCCAACAACCGAACTAAGGCAAGGCAGTGGTGCTGCTCCGGCCGACGTAGCCAGAGCTCACGGGGGCCGGTTTCGCCAGCCCAGCTCCGAGCGCTCGGCCCTGGGCTCCGGGCTGTCATTCCCATGAGGATTTCGGGAATGAGTGTGCACTGTTGGAGCGTCTTGGAATTAATTTAAATGATTACTGTAACATAGGAAGTTTAGAACTTAATCTAGGTTGTTAGCTCCAAATTCAGATTTTAAGCATGAAGCATCTAAATAAAGTTGCAGTCTAAAGGAGAGAAATCAGTTTTTGGAGCTTGCTGCCCAGGACGGCAGGGAAGGAGCCTGGGCCAGAGCTCGCGCTGGCCCCAGCAGCGCTGGGACCCCGAGCCCGGGCCACCGAGCAGCTCCAGAAACCGTTTCTGGGTTTCTAGGTTGGAGAGGCCTCAAATAACTCCGCTGCGCTCCCCCGCCTCCCGAGCGCATCCGCTCACGTTCACCGGGAGCAGCTGACCTAATTAGCAATGTCAGCACTCATCTGCGCTAACGGAGCCCGGGTCAGGCGGGGAACAGTTTGAGTTTAAAACGCTCGAGGCAGGGTCACTGGAAGAGGGGCTCGTGCCTGGCCCCGGCTCCGGGATGCGGGTGCTCCCGGAGGGAGGGCGTCTCTGCCGGGCGGCAGACGGACACGGCTCGGCCGCGGCTCCCAGCAGCCAGAGGTTCAGCTCCCTGCAGCTGCTGCAGACTGGCTACCAGCTGCCCAGAGAAGAGACGTGGTTAATCCGGGAACACAAAGCTTGGTCGTATCAGCCCCAGGCAGCACAACCGGCGAACTGCTCCTTCATACAAGGCAGACCAAGTTACCCCAGCTGGTCACACGTTAAAGTTAGGAATGAGAAAATATGAAAGAGAGAAGCACACTGCAGGTTTCCCAGCTCGTACAGCTGCTATCAGCGCTGCCACGCAAAGGCCAGGGCATACAGCGGCCCTGGCGATGAGACCGACTCCATCTTCCCAAACGCAACTCAAAAGCTGACAGCTAGAGGCACATAAAGATGAAAAAGCATCTAAGCAGTGTCAAGACCTGAGCTGTTCTTAACCACATACTGCAGTCACCACAGTGCAGATGAAACAGCATCATTACAGAATTTCACTCATGCCTCTAATAGTCCCACATCCTTTTTTGAGAGGAAAAAGGAAAAGAGCTCAAGCAGTTCTGTCCAAGACAAGAACGTGAAAACTAGTGAGGAATACAGGCCAAGGGCGATGCTCGTCACCGAGGCACTGAGCGGTACGGCAGCAGTCAGCAGCCCAGTCATCGTTACGGGTGATCAGAGCAGGTGCCGGTAAAGCGGGCTGCACGGAGGACCGGCTCTAGGCACAGCAAGGAAACCAAAGCCAGGCAGAAGCGAGCAAGGTTCAGCTTCAGAAGTCACCCGCTAATCCACTGTGGGGACAGCAACAGGTTTTGAGACTAGGAAACCTGTAGCTCTGCAGGAGGGAGCAAGACAGGCACGTTTCCAGCGGAGACGGCATCCAAGGAGGCGACTGCGCCGGAGCCGAAGGCAGAGCCTCCCGCCAGGAGCGGGCAGGGACCCGGCCACGCTCCGGAGCGCTGCTGGGCTCAGCCCCAAAGCTGGGCTCCGAGCCCAGGAGGGACGAGCGGGGACTAGCAGCAAAGAGCAACAAGAAAAAGAAAAAGCCTGTGAAGAGGCAGAGGAAAGGATTCTGCAAGCTGATTCTTGGACAGCTGAAGATACTGGCAGGCTGAAGGAGTAAATACAGAGAAGAGGATTTATTTAGGGAACCACAAGGGGGAATAATTAGATAGTAATGGGATAAAAATCAGAAAGAATTTAGGCTGATTAACAGAGAAAGAGGTTTTAAGTTGTAGAACAGTTTCTCTAGGAAAAAACTGCTCAAACCACATCCCAGAGTATAGTCAAAGCAGAAGAACAACAGGTTTGGGGATCCTCAGCCCCATCAACATCTGGGCAAGGAGAAAGATTCTCCTCATTTCCAGAATTTGTTCCCAGCACGAGAGTTCTGCACAAGAGCCTGGGTGCTGCTGCATCGCCCCAGAGCCTGCACCGGGATTTCTGCCCTAGTCCGCAAGGGTGAGGGCAAGGAGACCAGAGGTGACGAGTGACATGGGCTGGTGCCAACTGCCTGAGGCAACAGAACTCCTGCGTTGAAACAAATGCGTCCTTTCACCTCTCCTGTGCATTTTGGGAACCAGTCCTGCTGCGGCAGGGAGCTCTGGGTCTGATCCAGCAAGCTGCTCGGTGGGATCTGGAACAGAAGCACAAGCTCTTTTGCTGAAGAGGAGATTTTGAGGGCTGGAGCCTAAGCTCATGCTGGGATATTTCCACAGTCCTGCACACCAAGCAATACCGTGGTGCCAGCCTCCCTCTCACTAAAGTATGCATTATAGATTGAGAGGGGCTGGGTCGCCTTCGTTCTGTTTAGCTAGACAGAACATCACCTTATTTTAGCCCTGGGATATCGGCATGCTCTTCCCAGGGGAGCAGTCAGGGAGGAGACCAGCGCTCAAAAACGAGCCGGAGATGACCTAACCTCTCTTGTATTAATGCAAATTATATGCAAATTATGCAAAATAAAGAAGAAAGTAAACCCTTTCCTGCAATGGAGAATGCCCATACATGGGCCACCACAGGGGCCAAAACACATTTTACCATCTTTTGCAAGAACAGAGCAGTCCCTCTACAGAGCCACGTGATGCTCCATCAAGCAGGCATGGACAACCGCAGGAACGGTTTCCCTGCGCCCAGCACACCCTCCCAGCAGGCCGGTCAGCTCCATGCCGCAGCCCCGACCCCGCTGGGGTTACACGAGGTCCTGACATTTCCAGCTGCTGAAGATCTTCTAGACACCGGCACCAGGGCTGCGAGGCCCATCTGTCTCCACTCTTGGTTTCATCTCCATCGTACTGTGGCCACCCTGCTGCCAACAGGCCTCCTCCGGGGAGGAGCTCGTAGAAGAGAAGTCTGAGGCATCTCGACCCAGAGAAAAAGAAAAGAAGCTTAAAAGATTTTTTTTTTTTTTTTTTAAACATAAATTAAAAAGTCACTTGGTTGAGTATGCATGTGTAGCAGCTGCTGATAGATTTGCAGAGCCAGTCTCGGGAAACTACATTTTGCACAGTTTGGGCAAGGACCACGACAGCTGGCCACAGTAACTAAACACACACCAAAACCCACAGCAACAAAACAGAACAGGCAACAGCAGGGCCTTCCCCTCCTCTCAGGGCTGCCTTTTCTGTAAGCACGGAGACCACAGAGAAGTCCAGAAATCCACACCGGCATGGGGTTCCTCCACCCCTGCCGCAGAAACAGGCCAACTTCACTAGTGCACGAGGTCCCAGCTAATTACAACGCAAATGGCAGAGGCAAAAGGACTCTAAGGGACCAGCCCTCGGGTCAGCACCGAGATGCGAGCAGTGAGGCAGCGGAGCCGGACGCAAGGTTGGGCGAGAGGCACCAAGCTGAGGTTCCTCGCCCAGCCCCGATTTGGTCACAGCAAGATGGAAAGTCAGATGCTGTTGAGCATCGGAGACCAGAGCGACTCAGCCTGTGATCTCTGCCTAGATCTTCCACCAAGTATTTTGCATTTGCTTCCCCCCCTGCCCTTGCTGACTGTATTTGATGCTTTAAAACATACAACCTTACTCAGTTTAAAACATTAAAAAAACTGGGAGAGAATTATTTGGAGCCACAGAGCTTTTATATAATTCTTCCCTATTTGTCTTTTATATAAGCCCTTGTAACCTGGTTAGCGCAAACTCCTTTTAAGTTAGCATTTCTTGACCTATAGCTAAAATTATTTCTCCTGATGGGAATATCAAAATGAGGTTTCAATTACAAAGGTTTATAAAAATCTCTAAGCCATTTGGCACAACGGTATTTAATGCTTAAAATATTCATTCACATAGGAACAGATGTACATGCAAATTGCAGAATACGCTAACATCTGGGCAGGAGCTAGACTCCGACCATATGTCTCCCTAACCAGCAGTTCTGAAGCCCATCGCCCCCAGTTCAAACTCCTGCATTTGCTTTTGTAGAAGGAAGCAGAAGACACTGGGGCTTGTGAGATTTGAGAAGGACACTGAAGCAGTGGGAAAGACACTGATCTTTCTCCAGACTAGCTGAGCAGAGCTCACCCAGGCTGTCCGCTTTGATCAAGGGTCTAAAGCCTGGTGTGGATGGCCACATCCCTCAGCTACAACGTCAAGAGCCTTTGAGTATAAGCCTTGGCTGTAGCTCTACCGAAGTGCTCTACCAGCCTGGCTGCACCGGACACGAAGGGCTGCAGCCTGCAGTTGCTGTCAAAGACGACCTTAGATCGATGCAGTTTGTTCCACCCGCAGTAATTTGGAAGCTGTGACACCAGGACAGAGCACAGCTTACCCACGGAGCTACATTAAACAACGTCACCTAGACCATACAGATATTCCTCGCGTGCCCAGGTCAGACACAGCCTTTTAGCCTATTTCGATCTTGCAGTTTAGCATGAATCACAAGCAACGTTTTTTGTCTCAGCTTCATGAAGAAATCCAATTGCCTGTAACACTAATACAATTTGATAAACTGATGAACCAACGTAACTTCATTGTTGACTTGCTGATTCAATCAAGGTCATAAACCCATTGTGACCTTGATTTGATGGCTTGATCATAACCAACATTTAATGAAATTACAGCAGTTTAGCTTCCTTGATGCTTATTTAATCTTAATATTTGTCCTCATTCTTTTTCATAAGAGGCATGAAGTGAACAGAATTGGTTTATTCTCCTAGTTCTCAGCCCAGGCAGAAAAAAATAACTAGGTAACTTAGTTGAGAGCTTTGAGGCAGTGACTGTCTCATTCCAATCAAAACTTTCATTCCTCATGTATAACAAAAAAGGATCTTCTGAACTGACCCAGAAGAATGAAAAAAGCCGGCTTTACTGGGACATTCAACAGTGACAACCCATAACCACAGCATCTGTCTTGACCATGACAGACTAAAGCTTTGGAAATGGAAAATTACTGCAGACTAATTGTACTTTGAGCTGCTTTTAAATTATGTGAGTCTCCTTCTATTGAAAACCACAAGGTGTTTTAAATTCTGAACTATTTTAATCCTGTGAAGTCCTTCCTCATCTATTAAAGCACAAAACAAGCACGAGACACAGAGCAAACACACAACTTGGGCCTTGCAGACAACGTCTGGATTAGCTCCCCTCGCGTGCTGCCAAGTTTCTGGTGCAGCTCATTAGGAGCCTGCTGACAAAATGGCTGTGGCCAGCTCTGCTGCCTCACCCGAAAGTCTCAACCTCTTCCTCAATTCCTCCATGTTCCTGAAAGCACTGCTCGCCACCCACGAGACAACTAGTTACGTGCAGTGCCTGCGGAATATTAGCATTTGTTTCTCCTTTGTAAAGTGGAGAAGTCTGAATTCAGGAGAGGAGTCTCAGGTGAGAGCAAGGAGGAGGTCTGGGCTCTTCTGCTGGACTTTGCTCAATCTAGCACAGCCTGGGAAGGCTGAGCCGACCTTGCCAGCATCCTGGCTCAGATAAGCATGGTCTTCCACCTCAAAACTTGTCTCACCTTGGCAGAGTGGGATCACGTTATAGCAAATGCACGTCAGAGCTCCCGGCGAGGCTGGAGCAAGGGCAGCGCTCGCAGGGCAGCACTCCCCTCTCGGGGCTCAGATTTCAAGCATCTATTTTACCTATGGACAATGACAAAATGTGGTCACTCAACACGCAGTGAAGAGGCAAAAAGGAGTGACTATGCTTCCTGTAGCATTAAATATGAAGAGATGATGACAGAGCATCAGATTCCTGGCTGCTAAGTGCTACAGTAACTTAAGTGGATGAGTCTTCAAAAGCAGCAAGATTTTATTGCTGTATTGAATGAAATGACTTATGTAGCTACCAGTATATTTCTGCCAACAGCAACTTCTCCCATTACAAGACAGAGTAATCTGCAACACTGCATTAGAAGAGCTCCATCCAATTGCTGTTTGATCGGTTTTCCCCAGACACCAGCCTGACGAAGCATGACTTCAATTTCCTGCAAACATTAAGAGGTGCCTTCAGCAGCCTCCACAAAGGCCTCTCTTGGCTGGTGGTTTTACAAGTTGGCCACAAAGACAGGTCTGTGCCAGTTAAACAAAACAGAAACAAGACATAGCAACTCCCCTCTGAGAATCGAGTAATTCTCGGTTTTAAGTAAACTGCCAGAGAAAGATTCCTGTGGAGCAAGACCGCATGGTGCAACGAGAGCAGCTCCTCAGACAGGAGCCTGGAGCTGCAAACAGACCTCGACTGCAGTGCTGACAGCAAGTCCTCTCATTTTCACTAATCCAGGCAAGAGGCTCCTTCCTCAGCCCAGTTGCTCGAGACGTGGGACACCAGCAGAGCTGAGCCCGGGGAGGAAGGGAAGAGCCCAGCAGAGGAGTGGTCTTCTCTGAGCAGCACTGCTTCTGACAGTGGCTTCGCAACGAAAAAAGATGACTTTTGGAAACATTATGGTTGGGAATAAGAGCGCCAGCAGCGGGGTACAGCTCAACCTCCCCATGAAGCGCCTCATTGCATGGTTTAGAGGCAACAGCTTTTAATCCAATTGCCAAGTTCCCTCCTTGCAGCAACATCCCTGCTTAGTCAGGACAGAGAACCCACCCTTTAAAGTAATCCCCCATCGCCTGATGCTAGAGTGACACTGCTGGCTTGATTTTAAGCTTTCCCTTTAAGGTTTTGCCAGCTTTGACCAAAGGAATCCATTCGATCCTTAGGAAGTTCACGGCATTCCAAGCCAGAAGGGACTTGGCACTTCTGCTGATACTAGCCACAACCTATGTTTCCCCACGTCCTGGCAGGGAAAGGTAAGAACAGCATCAAGGGTTGTCTAAAATACCTTTTTCCTCTTCTTTTTCTGTTCAAAGTATGAAATATCAGCATACTAGCTAGCACAGAAGTGAAGAAAAATAACGCTCTCGATTGAATTCAGCAATTCTAACTTTGTATTTGGATCTAGGGGAAAAAAAAAAAGAAAAGCTAGCGGTTGAGTAGTTTCACAGCTCTTTAAGCTTAAAAGCCATCATAAGGCTTTTTCAAAGAGATAAGCACTTCCTAAATACTTACGGTTGAAAGATTAAGAGAACGAAAGCCTGATCCTGTTTTTCTGTCTTTACCCAAAGAAGCTGTGCTCAGAACTACCCCGTCTCCGCCATTTCACGGCAGGAATATCAAACCCTTGCTCCTCCTCTCAGCTGTATAAAACCTGTAATGGAGGAGAAAATTCATCCCCGTTAACTCTCGGCATGTGATGGGGATCCCTGGCAGGGGGGAGCAGTAGCCCTGTGGGTATTTAGGCAGGACACGAGCGGCTCTGGCAGGAATTTTGCTCTTCTGTCCCTCTTGCAGCTTTTGCAGGGAAGGGGATAACTAACCAGTTTTGATGCCCTGAGTTTCTTCTCATTGACAGATGCCTTTGCTCACTGCTTAACAAGTCTTTCCTCTTTCAGAAAATACTTCAGAGCAATGACTTGCAAAGGTGCCAGTATTTAAAAGTGGTTTAAACTGCTCGGCTTTCAGGAAAGTGCCAGCCTTCGCCCTGGTAAGCAGGACCCCCAAGTCCTACCAAATCAACACCTTTCAAAGATGCTCAAATTAACCACACCTTGTGCAAGCAATTTCAGTAGTCTTGCAAGTTGGGAGGCTGCAAATTAACACGAGCGTAATACAAAGCACTCCAGTTCAGCACAAGAGTTTCACTCAAGCCTTGATAGATGACTGTTGATATGTTTTTCCTCCTTCAGTGATTATTCTGATTCACACTACCAAGAGGATGACTGATTTCCCAAATTTTAGTGCAATCAAAGATGTCACTTCCCCTGCATAACCTTCACTCTAACTATCTGCTGATTACTTTAAATGCCATTCTGTACGCAGTCCCAGCTAGTGAAGAGGCATCGATGTTTAGATCGCCTTAGGAAAAGGGGGATCACTTTGGATGCGCTATCAACCTATTCCATCTGAAGTAACAGACTCCGGTCCCAACATAATCGATGTTCTAATGCCTTGCTTTGAAGACAAGAGCATGCAGGTTCTGGCTTGGGGATTAATCCTTCCTCTTTTCCTCAATAATGTACTGTATCAGTGCTGTAATCATTCAATAGCCTTAGCTACAGCAGCAGCAGTATTTTAAGGCCAGAGCAAGTTCACAGACTGATGCATTAATCACCTGTTAAACTAGTCATGTTCAGACATGCTCCGGGAGAAGCTTGAATCAAAGGCCACAGACTTCAGAAGACAAACTCATGCTGTGAATACATCATTAACCCGGAGTGCCGTAACCCCTTAACACATCCCCGGCACGGCCCCGGTTCGGTTCCCGTTGCTACCAGCACCCCAGCATCACGCTGCTGTCTCCGAACTCTGCCCTGGATGCGCTTCAACGAGACCTTAGCCCTGACTTTCTCCCTGCTGGAAACCCTAATGCTACAGCTAGCCGAAACGTGCCCACCTTGAAGCACGACCCTCTGCCAGGAGCTGCGCGGGGCCGCGCTCGCCAGCCGCCGGCTCCAGCCCCTCGGTCTCAGGACGGCACAACCAGAACCCGATTAGAAAACAGCATGTGGCTTGCAAGTATGCCTAAATCAGAAATCACACTCGAGTGATTCACTCGCAAGCCTCCCCCAGCATGTGCTCCCCGTCCCGGCAGGCGGGGGGAAGGGATCGGAGTCAGGAGGCACGGAAAATATTTGAGCAAAACACGATCCAGGGGAGATGGATCTGGCACGACAGAAATTCACGATTCTACTGGGTTCATTCATTAAGAGCCAACCGCGGTGGACTCAGCAGGGTTAGTCACCGAGGCACCTCCCCGCGCGACGCCCGCCGAGCACACGGCACCGCTCCGAACTCGAGCGCTCCTTCCCCGGCCGCGGCCCCGAGACCAGCCTGCCCCGCGCCGCGGGCTGCCTCCCCTTCCCAGCCACGGCCCCCGCTGCACCGCGCTCCCCCGGTGCTACTGCACCGAGCTCTCGGAGGAAACACCGAGCCATCACCTGAACGCTTGCAGGATCTGGCCACCTCCAGCCAGCGGTACGAAGCAGCTGCTGCTCTGCACGAAGACGACATTTATCTACGCGCTGCACGTTCGAAGGGGGCTCGTTCCCTGCGCCCGGCGTCCTACCTGCAGCTCCTTGTCCGAGTACTTCTGCGGGTTCTTGCTTCCCTGGCTCTTCTTCCGCAGCTTCTTCAGCTCCGCCTGGCACTTGTCTAGCGAATCCCCCTTGCTCCTTTGCTCCGTCTGGTACTTTTTCAGCGCGGCCTGAACGCGATAGAGGAGAAAGCTGTGAGCAGTGAAGCACCAGAGCCGCGGCACGTCTTGCTTTCTCATTCGAGCCAACGTCTCGGCCTCAGCCCCCGATGCCAAGGCCACGTTTTAGCATCTAGCAGCAAACGTGCAGCCATCCTCTGGGAGGAGCAGATTCCCCATGACCCAGCAAACGCAAACAGCAGCTTTAACAGTGTTGCATGACACCAGAATACCCTTTGGTGCGTGGCGATGCGTTTGGTGGCTGCGGTACCTGTCACCAGCGCTACCTACCTGAGCAGCATCCAGGTGCAACCGGCCGCCCCCGCCCAGGGAGCCTGGGGGAGCAGGGAGAGGAGGAAGGGCTGGGGAGCAGGGAGGGGAGCAGCACAGCAACGGCCTCAGCAAACCCTTCCGCTAATTCGGTTACTCAAGTCCGTAGCTTACTTACACTTAGGTACCTGGAGTCCAGTTCTACCTTCTGCTCCAGCTGCGTGAGAAGCTCGTTGTGGAAGGACTTCAGCTGGAAGCAAAAAGAAAATACACGTTCCCTTCACGACCGCCAAACCCCAGCACGAGGGGCACCAGGGAGAGCCGACACGGAGGAGGGGGCTGCGCACGGGGACACCACGAAGCGCCCTATAAATAGACCCCCGCCAGCACAGGAGGGGCACGCAGACAGACAGGCAGCACAGAGAAGCGAGGAACGCGAGGGTCGCCAACCGGCTGGGGCAGAGCAGGTGAGAGGTTGTCTGAACGCATGAAAGGAGAGACGCTGACGGCAGCGAGAGACAGATGGACGCTCAGAGACACCCAGCAGGACAGGAGTGGAGGAACAAACGGACCAGACCCTTGGCAGCCCAGCAAATCCAGCTCGGAGAGGCTGATTTTATCTGGTTAAGGCACTGAAAACCATTTTGCTCCGTTGCAACACCAGCAGCTTTGCTTTGCTACGAAGCGGCTCTGAGCATGGACGGACAGACCCGCTCCCGAGCGGAGGCGGCACTCGCCTGCCCCGGGATGCGGCTGGGAGGCTCAAAGGAAAACGAAGGACAGTTTTGTTCAGCCAGGGCTGAAGAACAGTTTCTGCTCTGAGCTATGAGCGTGGCAACTGCTCGGTGCGTCCCCTCGCAAGGGGCCACGCGCGCCGAGAGCTGCGGGCACTCACCATCTCTTCCAGCTGATTCTGGATCTGCCTGTGGACTTCTGCCATCTGGAAGAGAACGTCTCCTGGGAAGACAAGACACAGGAAAGCAGTCTGAGACCGGAGCTCTCCGCGGACCCTCCGCAGCTGGGAATGGCCGGAGCCCCGGCACCGAGGGATGGAGCTGCCCAGAGATCGGCAGCCGGACCCGCGGGACAGCACCGCGCTCCGAGCGCCCGACGTGCCTCTCCCAGTGCCGACTTCTGTCAAGCTGCAAGCGAACGGACAGGAACAAGCAGGACACCTCATTGCGACCGGACTCAGAGTCCGGCATTCGAAGGGAGCAAGCGGGGAGACGCGCTTACAGGATGCTGCACCGATAACCAAGACCTTCCTCCTCCAGGAAAAGGGCAGGGGACAGACGTACCCCTGGGACCGAACCCAGGCGACGAAGCTGCCAGAGCCAAGTCCTGGGCTGAGCGTTTGCCTCAAAAACAAGCCAGAACCATTTAACCTTCATGGCTGAGCTGTGCGTGTGCAGAGCGGCCTGGAACGAGCGCCAGGCGTTGCCACGCGCCCGGGCAGCCCGCGCCGTCGGGGACGCGCTCTCGAGCGTGCAAGCTGCTAATGAACAAGCCGCAGGTCACCTGCGCCGGGCAGCTCCCGAGATGGGAACTGAGGAGCCCAGATTGCAGTCCGTGGGAGAAAAGGCTGTCCACGACAGATGGATCCAAACTGGTTTTTAAAAAAAATAAAATGCAGTAAGTCGCACACATGCTTTGCTTTTCCTGGAAACCAGGGGCAGCAGCTTACCTCAGCAAAAGCCACAGCGAAGCTGCAGCCAGACACCAAAGCACACGGGAGCTGCAGGAGTGTTTTTTAGGAGAGGAGCCAGCGCTGCTGCTTCGCCGAAAGCAGCGTTGCTGGGTTAGAGCAAGCTCTCGGAGAGCCGAGCTCCATCAGCGGTTTGCAAAGGCCGGGCTGGGAAGATCTCAGTTTCTGCACAGCTCTAGCACTGCAGCAAGTTTTCAGCCTGCACTAAGTTATTTGTAAACTGAAAAATGCTCCGTCTCTGAGCTATTCCTGCCTTGGGACACACGATGCTGCCAGCCCGCACGGCCTTGGTGGACAGATACTGCCGAGACATCTGCGGGGAGCGGGGCAGCCCTCGGGAGGGAAACGCCGGGGAACCGGGAACTTGGCTGCAACGCACGGGCCCAGGAAGGAGCAGGGTCTCAGCGGTGCCTCAGCACGCGGCACGGGGGATCGCGGGTGGCCCTGCCACCGAGGGCCTCGGGACCGCCGGGCACAGGCTTGCTTTCACGTGGGACTGGCCACTTCTGCTCCATCCTGCCCTACCGAGAGCCTGGCCCTGGCAGCAGATGCTGCAGCTCTGGTGCATTTAGAGTGAAGGAAAGCGCAAGCAAGTCCTCCTTGGAGGACAGGTCCACCCTGGGGTCAAGAACGACCGCATCCTCTGTATTTAGAGTCAAAACTTGGCAACACCACCAATAGGATGAGCAGAACCAGCTTCTTACCGGTGCAAGAGAAACCCCACGTTAGGTGGGAAACAGGAGGTTTACGCTGGGGCCAGGCTCAGCCTCCCCGGCCGGCGGGGCCAGCCCATCCCGGCGTGCCAGGCCGAGGGTCACACGCTGCACGCGCTGTACCCTAGAGTCAACAACGCCGCCCGGTTAGGGACGACTTGGCCCAGCGTTTCTTTGCTCTGGTGGCTGGAGCAACACGTACTTTGCACCGCGCAGAACGTCCCGGAGCCCTTCTGCAAAGGTTAAAACCTGCTCCGCTTTGCTCCCCGCCGGCCGGCCGGCGAGGCCGTCTGCCCAGGGCTCGACGCGAGCACAGCGGCAGCTCTCCAAAGGTGGAGAACCTGTATCCGAAACAAAAGGCAGCCACGGGCACCGAGCCAGCTGGGGACGGGCGCCGGGGCGGAGGAGAAAGGAGCCGCTGTTCTCCCACGCTCCGACCGGGCGGTGACACAAAGCAGCTCTGCAAAGCGACAAGGTGACCAGGCGACGGCGGCAGCTTCGGCCCCGCTGCTCCGTGCGACACGGAGAGCCGGCACCGAGGTTTCCGCTGCCGGCGAAGGAGCGGAGATGCACAGTTAACTTTTACAGCTGCTTCGCGAGGTGCTGCACAAAGCTGAGCAGCCCGCGGTGCTCACGCGGGGCTGGCAGCCGGCGGCGGCAGTTACGCACGTCTTTGATGAATAGCTTCATGCATGAAAGGGAAGGTCTGGGCAAAAGGTTACCACTACCAGACCTCCAGGAAATTGCTCTCCGGTTGAGCTGTGAAAGCTAAATCATGGGAAGTGCACAAATTCCCACTACGAGGAGGGCAAGAAAAGTGATGTAATGCTGCGACTTGGCTGCAGTTTCTTTAAGGAGTATGTTGAAGCAAGGGTGGCTTTTCTGTTGTTTCCAAAGCTCACACCACCTCTTCTCCTTTCTCCTTCCAGTTTTACTGAAGTGGAAACCACGGCTGATTAAGTGACACATGCAGCACCCCAGGAAAAAAGTCAGTTCATGGCTGGCAGGACTTTCTGGCCACCGACACCGAGCTATAGACGCACCTGGAGAGCAGGGCCAGCGCTCTCGGGATAACGCACACGCGTTCCCGCATCGAGCCCCAGGGTAACTCCGGCCCTTCGCACAGGACCATGCGCACTCCAGTCCTGCTGCGTTCTTCCCAAGCACCGGGAGTTTCAGCATGAGCCAAAACCAAGCCCACATCACCGCGGGAGCCCAGCAGCGGTGCAGAGCCTTTCCCACCCGAGACGGGGCAGCAACCGCGGCGCGGGGCAGACCCCGACACCGGCCGTGGGAGGCTGCTCCGGAGCCGGCTTCCTTGGGCCTGGGCGAGGGGAGGCTTCTTCCTTCCTTCCTTCCTGCGTCCCGAGGGCGGCCGCGTCCCGCTCGCCTCCATTGTGCTCCGTCCCGCGGCTCAACGCGTCCTCGGAGCCGCGCAGCCGGGTCGGCCAGGCGCTTCCTGCCCCCGCGGCGTCCTTCCCGCGGGGGACGCGCCGTGCACGGCACCTCCCCTTCGTGTCAGGCCGGGATCCCGCTCCTCCACGCTGCTCTTTGGTCTGCTCCTCCCGCGGTCTCGCTCGCTGGCCCCGAGCTGCTCCGTGTTTCTGCTCCGGAGACCGGCAGCCAGGGCTGAGGATGCAGCAAGTGCTCCCAGCCCCTCCTGGGGAGGGGAATTGCTGGAGGGGTCAGTGCTCCTACTGCTGACCTGGATGTCGGGAAACTGGTCTGCAGGGCAGATACGAGGCAGTCCTGGCACCTCCAACGCCGTTACCTGCACCGCGTGGCGCTAGACACGACAGCGAGGTCCCTCCAGCCCATGCTGGCTTCTGGGCCATCACCCGCAGCCGCGCGGCTCGCTCCCACGCTGCAGCCAGCTGGGCACCCCGTGCCGGAGGTGCACAACAGGGGCAGCTCTCCTCCAAGGGCGGCCCAAGGCGAGCTCCGAGCTGCACCCGCGCTCCAGCGCCTGGCTGCCTGCCCGGGGCTGGGCTGCACGGCAGGAAGAGGTTTCTCCAAAATTCCTCCCCACGCTGAAGCGGGCCAGCCAGCTCCGAAGAACCGGCTGCAGGATTCCCATGGTATCCTCCACAGCTGGGAGCCCGCGCAAGGCGGCAGGAGGATTTAAACTAAACCCCCAAAATAGCAGTCATACAGCTGCGTGAATTCGCATGCAAGCTTCTCAGCATCGCTGGCACCCTGACACCTTCACACCAGCTGCTTCACCACTGTAAAAAAGCTGCAGACCATGTTAGACATTAACAGACATTTCGCCCTGAAACTGCTTAGATTAGCACAGCCTGGCAGCAGGGAAGTTAAACGGTGACAAAAAGATAGCACAGTAATTTGAAAGCCTAAATATTTAGGGAACCAGCTTAGAATAGGGTCTGCGCCATTGCACTGGGGCTGGACATTGCAACCCTCCACGCCTGCCCGGAGGGACGAGGCGCTCGCACGCCTTGGCAGCGGCAGAGCCTGGTGGCCCGGACCACGGCGCGTCTCGACACCGGCCCCGGAGAGGTGCTCCAGCCAGAGCTCCCTCCCGCACCGCGGGGTTTTGCATCGTGTCCAAGGGGCACCTGTAACTTGAACACTAATAGCGACCGCTGCAGCAAGCCGGGGAATGGAGAACAAACCTGAGTCGCACGGTATGTTTATACACACTGAGCCACACCGGCCCTACCCTGAAATCACACATTCGGCAGGCCAGGAAAGCCAAGGATAAGTGTTCCACCTAAGGCCACAGAGACGAGAAGGACAGGGAGGGACAGGGCTGCAGTTCAAGGGCTTCACCTGCCCGTGCCAGGCCCAGCACACGCCTTTCCGCAGGTACCAGGTCCAGCACACACCTTTCTGCAAGCTACTATCACAGTTGCAAAAAATATAAACAGGCGAGAAGGTTACAAAGCAAACTGGAGTTGCTATTTAAGTCCGCCTGACTCAGTATCATTCTGGGAGAACTATAGGGGCTATTGTGGCCCTTCCCTACCACACCCAGGCAGGAACAGCAAAACCGGTTGTTCCACATCGCACGATTGCTATCAGGCACCCGGAGCCGGAGCCAGCGACCTTCCAACAGCAGAGCAGCGAGAACCCGGGCGTCACGCTTCGCCTGGAGATCTCAGAGCCTCGGGAGCTTTGAGTGAGGCTACGGAGTATTTTTGTTAAAAATAACAAACAATGCATCTGAGCCAAACCGCTCGGAGACGGTACCAGAACTTGCCGGCACTTGCAGGCAAGGCGAAGCAGCCCGGCCGGTCTCGCAAGGGCGGCGCAGCCGAAGCCAGGGAGCTGCTCCCCAGCCGCTGAGCGGCATCCGCGGCTGCGGCTTGCTTCACCCAAGGGCTGGTGCTGCCCCAGCGTCAGTGGACCGAACCAGTCCCAACCCAGCCCAACTGGGAGCACCCCAGCAGCGGGGAGAGCACCAAACAGCAAGGAGGCCTTGAAAAAGCAGAGCGTTGCGTCCTTGCCAGCATCACTTATTGCTGCTTCAGTACTGACGATAGCAGCAGCAGCATCACTCGACGATCGCTCGCTCTAGAGATTCGGCTCCCAAATGGAGAAACTTGAAAAGATGCGGTGAGGCAGGGAGGAGGGCAGGGGACCCAGCCCTGGACCCCTGCGCTCTTCCCCCCTGCACTGCATCTCCCCTGCTTTGCTAACGGAGACTGGGGAAAGCTACGGTACTGCCAAGGGAAATAACCAAACAGAAAAGGAATATTAGATCATTAACGACAAAAAGCAACAGACAATAGGGCAAATTGTTTGAGTGGCTGTCTGCTGGAGTCTGGAAGGAAAAAATATCTGCTTTTGAAGGGCTGGTTAAACGCTGCTAGCTCAACCCTTTGATGCTGAGTAAGTGCATTCAAACCCGGGCAGCAGACGTGTCTGAGCCAGGAGGGTCCTTACCCGAGCAGCGGTTTGAAACGTCTGGCTCCTGGGGGGGGGAGACGAGCCCAGGAGGCCGCTGTGCCCCAGCACGGCGCTGATGCCAGGCCATCGTTTCAGACCTTGCTGAGCAAAGGCGATTGCTGGACAGGACTGTACCGCTACTTATGCTGGGGGGGGCAAAAGAGAAAGCGCAACCTTGTGCACGTTGTGAGCAATATTGCTTCAGGGTGAAATTCCTCCTCCCGTGAACTCGGAGGAAGGAGACTCTCACCCAAGTGGTTACGCGTTTCCCTTACGGTGCCGGCTGCTGCCTGGTCCCCCACCTTCCAGGGGCTCATTTTCCACCAGCCGCATCAATCATCACAGTAACAGGCAACAAGTTCGGCTCACACCCCTTTAGCTCCCAAGGCCAGAGCTCAAACCCCGTAAAGCTGATGAGCAGCTGCTTCCTGAATTCTCCTGGGCACATACAGCCCTCTGACAGCAGCTCCGATCGCACGGAGCTGTCATTCCTTAAAGAGCTGATTAAACCCAGTCATTTAGGACAGAAGCACGCTACTGAAAACCGCAATCTTAGCTCTTCACCAATACCAGCATCTTGCTGCAGGTTCACGAGATGCAGCACATGCCGCAGCCGAGCTCGTCAGCCGCTGCGGAAGAGCTCTTCACAGCCGAGGACCCCATCCAGACAAGAAGGCTCCAGGATGTGCCCGCAGCAGCACTAATATTGAATTGCGAGACAAGTTAGAGGAAGATTCATGCACTCGGAGTGGGAAGGATGAGCATGGGACAACAATGAGCTTCTCTTCAGAAAGGTTTATCTGTCACAGCCTAAAGACTCGTGCAGCATTTGTTGCTGTTCTATTAGCAACTCCTCAACATTATAATGATCACTTCTGCTTCCAGCCTCCGTTTCAACCCATCTTGGCAAGGCTTAAGATTTTTTATTGTATTGAGACAGGGAAAGAACAAAACAAAAGCTTTTCCAAAACACCCTGACTCAAGTTTGGTGACACATGCTTTCAGCGATCAGCGCTCTTAGGCTGAGCAGTTACGACTGACACTTTTGCCAGGGACAGCGGAGGAGCGGGGCTGCCCCGCGATGCCCCGTGCCCCCGGGCAGCCGCCCCTCCGAACGCGTGCGCCCCTCCGCACATCCACCAGCAGGTCCCCGATGCCCAGTTATTTTGGCAGCTTCCACGGGGCTGAGGCTGTTACTGTGCTCAGGGTAAAGCACTAATTAGTGGGCGCAGGGGGACGCTGCTACGCAGACCCCAATGCCTCGGCCGCGAGTCGCCCAGCAAGAACTTGCACGAAGCTCTCGAGCACCAGACGTCCCAGGCAGGGAAGCGTTTGCCTCCAGTGCCTAAACCTGGCAAAAGTGACAGAGCTGGCTTGTACTTCGTGACATCTGCAGCACCCTGGGGCCGGACACGGCCCTGCGCTGCCAGAAACGCAGAGGACAGACCCTGCCCCAGCGGTGCCTCCCGGGAGGGGTCCGGCAAGCACAGCCTTACCCCGCAGCCGCCCGTCTTCCTCCTCGGACTGGCAGCCGTCCGCCTGTACAGCAGGGACAGCTTCATCACGGCAAATACCAAGCTCAGTTCTGGAAGGGCCATGCCAACCAGAAGAGCTGTTTACAGTTAAAAAGCCAGGAATCATTTTCAGAGCAGGAAAGCTGCAGGAGCGCTGCACCAGCCGATGCTGCGGGCGTGCCCGTGCAGCACCGCGCCATCGCCGACGCGGCCGCAAAGGGAAGGCTGACGGGCAGGTGGGGAGAAACCAAGTCCTCACCCTTCCCTGGCATTTCAAGGGCGGTGTGCTCCAGCGAGCAAGTCTTCAGAGACGCTTTGCAAGCTGGCTGTCTTTTTAAACACCAGTAACCTGCGGGCCTGTGTGCACACCCCCCCAGCATGCACAGGGAGCGTTAAAATATGTCTGGCCAAACAATAGCACTGAAAAGGTCACACGAGCCAGCAGGCAAGGAGGGACCGGCCATGCAACCGCACACACAAACCAGCCCTTTCTGGCACTGCTCACCTTGGGCTTGTGCTGGTTCCTCCGAGCCTCCCTTCCACAGTCACGCCTGCTCTTCTTTCCAAAGCATTTTCATGGATACTCTGAATTCTCTCATCTTTTCTTACAACAGCAGATGTTCAGAAGATGAAACAAGATTTAAAATGCCACCTACCAGCTCACTTTGTCTTTCTCTTCTGGGCAAAGGAAGATGTGCCCCATTCTAAGATCTGCCAAGCTCATCAGCATTGCTAACCGGAGTGCAGAGAACGGCTCACGGATGCAGCTCGTTTGCTGGTTTGTACATATGTGGCCATTCTTCCCCTTGCAACGGACAGAGCAACCRGGAGGAGTTCAGCTCAGGCTCCGGCTGGCTAAGACACCCTTGGGAGCTCTAACAGGGAGGCAACCTCCTGAAAGATTTTTCTACTGAAGGTGAGATGAAGACGTTAAACACCTATTGCAAAGTGTTAGAAACTACAGCTAGACACTGTGCTCTTAGCAGATGCTCACTTAACAACCTGCCACTGTTACTTCCCCAGTACAGGCTTGTGAAAACAAATCTACTCATTATGGAGCGCCAGTTCCTAACCAGAAAGTTTAGGGACAGCAGAAAGGCAACACGGACAGGAGAAGAATCCCTTTCCGAGGCAGCCATTAGTTCTTAAAAGGTCTTCATTTATTCCTGCGCCTTTGGTTAACCAGCCCATTTCCTACCGATTCCTCCGCACCAAGGTCAGGCAGACTACACTGCACCAGTGCCGGGAGGTCTGCAAGCGGCAGATGCTTCGAACAGCAGCGATACTGCGGTGTCCGATGGCTTTTGCATTTCTGACAACCAAAAGCTCTGCAAGCAGGGACTCGGCAGCAGGCAACTGGTGCCCGGTTGCCTCGTTTTGTTCTCAGCTCAGAAACAACCTGCCAGCCCACACGACAGCGAGGGCAGAGCAACCCACGTGTGCCTTGACCATCCTGCTGTGCTGGAACGAGCTGCCTTCACCTTCTTGCTGGAGAAAACAGCTGCTGAGACCAGACTCTCTCCCCTTGCCCTCTCACAGGGACGTGGCCACCCAGAAGCAAGGGAAAGTCCATGGGCTCTTCTCTTGGCCATCTCCCTCCAAAGGGCTAAAAAACTCCCTTCTGGAGACCTTACACACAGAAGGAAAAACGCAACCCCCCCGAAGTGCCACCACTGAGCCGGCACCCAGCAGAGAGGCTCGGAGAGCCAGGCTCCTTCCGCATCCCCAGAGCTGACATTGCATCTGCGCCCTCGTTACAGCGTGTGAGCTGAAATTTCTGCTCTAAGACTTCAACTTAATGAGCACTATGTTTCAAACAAGCTTTAATCAGGTTCAGGACAAAGACAGCTACAGCAAAGATATGCTCCTTTCTTATTCTAATAGTAACTACAAGCTCCATTTTCAAAAGGCAGTTTCATTAACCCAACAAGTTTTAGACTAAGAACAACCCTGGAAGCCTATTCCTGAGCTTCTGGAATAATTTCTCTAACAAATTAGGCTTTTTAACAGAACCACTGATGAAAGTAGTACAGGTCCAGAATGTCCATTCTTCTGCCAGTGCAAAGTTGTTACCTACAATCTATTAAGTGCATCATTAAGTCCAATTTTAAAAGGATCAAGCAGCAAGATTACCACTGCTTCCCTAGGAGGGCTATTCCACAGGCTAATGGCCCTCGCTGCAGGGACACTTTCAGCGATCGCTGGGAAATATTTCCTGGAATTCAGCTAGATGTGCTTGAGTGAACATCGAGCATTACTATTACCACCACTCATTCCCACACGCGGTGATCTTGCCTATCTTTCCCATATTAAGCACTTCCCTGTTACAATAACCTCTGACATTCACAGGATCTATATCTGCATCTCCATTGCTGTAGGAAGCTTTACCTGAAACAACTGCAAATCCAATTAAGAGATTAATAAATCTCCAGAGGATTCAGTGCAGCATAATGAAGCCTTCAAACCATGCCCAAGCCACCGACAAGAATCAGGTCAGGCTGGAGCTCTGCAATGAAAAACCTGAACTCGCTCCTTCAAACACCAGAGTCCGCAGACCTTCCCCGTCACTACAGGCACCCAGACTGGGCTGCTCCCAGTCCGGCACGGCCACGTTAGCGGTCCCACGAGGACGCAGTCTGGTGGCATTCTGGTTTTCAGTGTCATGGAGCTGGGCCAAGCTCTGTGCTCCAACTCAGGCTGCTGACACCCTCCTCAGCACACAGCAAATACCGAGCAGGACACACGCTGCAGAAGCGTTTATCGCACATCCATCCAGAACACTAATTAACATTTTAAAGTCTTTATAGAGATTGCTTAAAATGCTTGAGATCCGGTGTCCTCCACTGACACTAAACAGCTCCATAGCAGATGGCAGCAGCTCAGAGATGACATAGGTTATGATTTTATCAGGCAAACTGTGCATCAGAAGGAAACACTTATCTAGCAGAGGCTCATTCTGCTTTACAATGGAAAACTAATTACTGTCTTTCTTCCTCCTTCATAGCACAATGCTTCAGACAGAGAAGCTTTGTCTGATGCAGGAGGACCTTGGAAAGAGACCCCAAAACAAAAATCCAGCTCCAAAGGAGTTCTCTGCTCTTGCTGTTCAGCCCCAGCACAGTCTGGTCACCGTCGCAACGTGCCAGTGCACTCCAAGCCAGGAAGAAAATTGCCTCTGACTGCTTACCAGGCAAGCACCTCCCTCAAAAATAAAACCCTTCCTATGACTTTGCCATGACCCAAAGGGATGAAAAAGAAGCACCAAGCAGCATCCGAGCTACTTCAGCACCTAAGTTCTACTGGCAGATAGAGGACATAAGGGCCAAAGCCACCCAAGCACTTATGCGAGTTAGACTCAAGTTCTTCACAAGTTTTCTACAAAGAGCTCCCAGATCAAGCGCAGAGCAACTCCTCAGTGATCAGACACACATTTAGGCTTTTGGGAAGCGGAGAAGCTGATGTTAAAAAAAAAAAAAAACCTCAGCAACCACTATGAAGATCTGAAGAACAGTATATGGAATCACTCTCAAAGGAGAGCTTGAACTGTGGGCATAGGTCTGATCTTCTGTCCAGGTAACAGAAACTGGAAAGCAGCCAGGACAAAAGAAAAAGCCAGGAAAAAGCCTTTAATGCCATCCCTTCAGAGTGATTCAATTCCCAGGAACGCCAAGACAAGCAGTCTTCACTTCCACTGCTGACCTCGCCTTGGCCACCTACGTTCACTTTGCTTCCTAGGCTCACAGCAACCTGCTCCCAGGAGAGATCCTCAATAACCAGTATGTCTCTCCACCTGCCCATATGACACTGGGAGCCGGAGGACAGGCATCGCCCTTCTGCAGGGCACAGGGCCACCAGCAGCACAGCTACGGGCACCGAGCTCCTTGAGCAAGGAGGGCCAGCGCTGAATCAACTTGTGGGCTGACGAGAACCAAGGTAGGACACAGACCTCAAGCACTGTGATAGACTGGAGTCAGACACGTAGGAAGCAGTTTTCCAAGGCAATGGGAGCTCAGTTGCTTGTTGACCAATTTTATATCCTCAAGATATAAAATCCAGCCCACGACAGCTGAGCACTGAGCTTCAAGAGGCTTGCCTGCTCCTAGGGCAGCATGTAGCCAAGTTTCCCAGCGCTAGCGATGACTCTTTTACAGGGAAGTCCCACCGTACTTCATTACTGCCTCAGACCAGAGCAGGAACGGAGCCAAGTCCCGGCCCTGCAGGCATCATGCTCCTCTCCAGGGCAACGGCCACACAAAGCATCGCTTGACGCAAAGAGCCAACTCCCTGCCAGGGCTGCCCAGCGCAGACTGCCGTCAGACACCTTACGCCACAAGGTCAGCAGGATCACAGCATGCTTGCAACCGTCTTGTGTGATGCTTCGCTAAGGAATCCTCTCCAGTATTTATCTATCGAGACGCCAACACCCTCCACGCACCGTTCAGGAACGGTCTCTGTCCCTGCAAAGCTGCGTGGATCTCAAGCAGATGCAAACAGGGTACGGAACTGGGTCACGAAACAGCACGGACCTTGGGGAGCACCGCTGCGAGCGCTCGGCTGCTGCAAGTGCCGGCGCCTGCGAGGCAGGCAGGAACGTCTCCCCGGGCCAGATCAAATACCCCCGTCAACGCTTAAAAGCTGAGAATGCACAATCCAACTCTTCCAGTGTTTCAGAAAGTTTGAAGATAAAAAATAGAAGCCACAAAATGTTTCAGGATTTTCCCAGGTTATAGAAAGCATAAGAGGATCTGGACTACAGGCAACAGCATCGGGCAAAGCGGTCGTGCAAGGCCAACGAAACCACACCTTGCACCAGGCAGAACGTCCCTTTAGTCAAGAAAAACGAGATTCAGTCTCATGAACCTTTGCAACAGGGCTCTGACAGGCTTGCCCCAGCCAGACGCTTCCACCCAAAAAACTCAAGCCAGAGCCGATTAGAGCTCAAGTGCTTTATTATTGTTTTCTGTTACTACACGAGATTATCCTGTCTACACGCAGTTGCTAAAATCTGATGGAGAATTTACAAACAATGCAAAGTGCTAAGCAGCTGCTGACCAGAGAACTGAACTTGGAGGTAGCTGTCCGGCAGGCATCAGAAAGGCTGATAAAGGTTTTCAGCAGATTAAAGATACAACATCACTGCAACCAAAGGAATTTATATTTAAAAAAATAAGAGCCAGCAAGTCCGAGTCCATGGGACATTCAGCACATTTGCGCAGAACTAAGGACAGACTGCAGATGGGCAGTTTGTTCTCTGATTAAGTTGAGCACTGGAAAATCTCCTTAGAGTTATAAGTAATACTGAAGCGATGACAACATGCTGGAAATCAAACTGGCCAGTTTTGAGGACTAACAGAAACAGAGCCACCAGAGCACTCCCAGCACAGGATAACTCCTCTAAGCGTTTACCCGGCTCCTCGGAGCGTCGCGGACCTGCTCCGAGCTCTGTGCAACGGGCTGTGCCGAGAGCAGCCTGTGAGCCAGCAGGTGCAGAACCAGCTCCAGCACATCTGCACGAGCAGCAGGCGCTGCCACGCGGACAGGAGATGGGTCTTTTTTCACATTATCTCACAGAAACAGAATTTACAATTTCCCCCCCCACACACACTCTTTTGACACCTTCTCTCCCAGAAGTGCATTACAAGATGACCTGCATTCAGAAGAGAAAGGGTTAAGGAGGAAAACATCTCTGGGATTCTTTTTCTTGGATGCTAGAAAGGGAATTCAGCCAGCAGCAGAACATCCAGGAGTCACTGCCTTACGTCTCAGAACAGCTTTCCTTTTCCTGTTGTTAGAGGAGGAAATCTGCATACAGAGGGATCAGCTTAGGCCTACGATACTAATGCAAACTACAAACATCCCTGTTTGCTAAAGCCCCTAGCATGGGATGAAATAATCCAGACGGAAGAGCAGAAAGCCCAGACCCCAGCACTTGTTTCCTGCGCTATCAGCAATCTCGCTAACTGATAAGCTAAAGGTTTCCCCAGGAAAAGCCGTACCTTTGGTTAGCTCAGAGGCAGTGCAGGAACCCAGATCTAAAATGCTTCTTCTACCGAGCTCTGCGAAGCCCCTGCTCAAGTCAAGCCAGGAGGGGGTTTAATTGGCTGTTACCAGCTCTGCTAAATTTCAGCCAAAATTTTAATCTGCATTTTCTCCTGCATGGATTCTACCGAGTAGCTGCCACGATAGGTATCAGCAAGATCAAAGCAAGCAAAAAGCCATTTATTATAGGTCTAGACTGAACAAACTGCCAGGTATTTTCTTTTTCTGTAATGCTAGCCACGTAGCTTCGCACTAAGAATGGAAGATGCAGTAATTTTGAAACATTTTAAACTAACCTAAAAATATTCAAGCCACATACCAAATGAATGCTGGGAGATTGCTGGGAATATACTAATAAAGCCGGCTTTCAAACCCCTTCCTTAGGCTAGGGGGTACGACCAAGAGACACGCCGGTTTCAAGCGTTTGCCGGAGCTGCGGCTGTCTGCAGGGGAAGCAGCGGTTTACGTACGGGAAGGATGTGCATTCCCCACGCTCTTGCTCTCAAACGGCTGAAGTGCCGCTGACAAAGCTGTCCCAAACTTTCACTTCCAGCAGGACAGCAGAGCTGCTTCGTCTTTCACCCCCCAAGATGGGCGAAAGCCTGATAAGCAGCAGAAGTGGAAGCCTTTAAATGGTAACATCTGCACAGCTTTCGCAATTCTGCTTGCTACATGCATCACTTCAGTAGGACTGTTTGATTTAGTAAACAAACATTACTACACACAGCTTTACAGAAATCTATTTTATCACTTGGTTTAGACACTTGATGCTTGTCCATAAGAATTCAGATTACTGACTGGCATCGGTCTAAGGCTTGGAGCAAGTTAAAGTCTGATATTGAGCAGAATATTGCAAAAACAAGAACTGGCCCCGCTGAAGAAAGGGTTATTTACAGATTGCTTTATAAGCCTTCAGGAATCATTTCAGCTCAAGCTCCTGTTCATAAACCGACTGCTTCAAAGATCCCCTTAGAGCACTATTTGCCATTTCCTGGTACAGCAATCTGGCAAGCGAGACCAGCAAGGGAACTGGGAGGAAGAGGAGGAAGAGGAGGCATTAACCTCCAATTCCCAAAGCTGCATCAGTACAAATACCCAAGTCAGCTGGACTCTTTGCGAGAGGCCACAGAGCATCCCTGGAGGGGAGCCCGGGAGAAGAGCTGCAAACAGAACAACACTCACGCAGAGCGATAGGAATGAGGGAGTTTCGGGGGGTGGGAACACTTCAAACACATTGACTGGTGGAAAAACTGGAAAAGCAGTTCCCCAAATGATTTACCCGAAGAATAAAGAAGGGAAAGGAGTCACAGAGCATCAGCGCTCATGATGCCTTTGTAGTAGCTCCAATCTACTGAACAAATACAAGTCACCGGCTGCAGCGTACCGTGAAACGGCAGACACCGTACAGCCGATCCAGCAATAGCTCCGCTGTGCTCAGCAGGGCCCAGCATATAAATACAGCTCCCACTGCACAACCGCCAAACGCCGTAGGACACCTCTACCAGAACAAATGCCACTCCAGTACCTGACCTGCACATACCCCAAACCTTCCTCTTACCTCCTTACTCCTGTTCTCTTTCCAAGGGCCAAAATCCAGGGAGGCAGCCACCACGGCCTCAGCTTCCAAACCAGAAGCGAGTGCATTTCTCTCATTTGTAAAGCAAAAAAAATGTCAGCAAAGCACCTTTTGGTTGACTACTTCTTTGCAAACATCACCCCAGTGCCCCCAAATCCTCAGACTAAGAGTGGCAGGCTTTTTTTTTTTAAATGCACTACACAAACAGTAAATACAAAGATACTTCCACTACCATTTATACTAGGCAGGATCAGCTCCTTATTTAGCTTGTTACCCACACTTACAGCAAAAAAAAACCTGTTTTCATTCCTGTGGCTCAGAGCCTCTTCCGAACTGTGACTCCATTTAGCAGTAAGCTGGTGACTTACCTAATTCTTTAGATCCTTGGCTTTCGCTGGCCAACTCTCCCATTTTAACCAGAGCATCAAAGTATCCTTTCGCTGCATATGTCATACCTAAAAGCATCAAAAAGAAAAAACACAGGTTATGTTCTCTTTGATGGCTATTACAACTTCTACGGCACTGAATCTGGATGTTAGCCACTGTACAAAACAGAGGCTCTTACTTCAAAGGACTTAACCCTACTGAGAGGGACCAGACAGCAAACAAGCAAAATTAGTGAAGAAAGAACACGCTAAAAGAGAGGAAGGCTAGAGCAACAAGATTATAGAGTTATTTAGGAGAAAAAAGGTACATGTAAAACCTAGCTGGTTTTCGTTCCAGTATAACTAAACAGGCTGCTTAGCACTGCTCAGAAAAATCACTGTGAAATAATTGAATATCGGAGACTTTCATTACAGTTCAGTCTTGTTTGTTGACATTCCAGCTCCACACTTCACTTTAATCAGATAAGCAGGGGGTTTCCTCTAATCACGAGAACATGTTGTACAGCTTTTGCTCAACAGCATCAAATTATGTGCTGAAGTCTCTTCCAGCGTGATTTACTGATTAAGACGCTTCCTTTAGATGCCGCCACAAGCGCCATGATCCGAAATAAAGGATGACCGAAAAACAATTTTAAAAATTACAGGAAGATCTTGGGCTTCAAAGTGCACTCAAGAGGGATGTGAGAAAAACAGAAATCAAGCCATACTGGCTTACAGCAACGGAGGGTGCAGTAACAGCGCGCCTGGCTTCAAACTCGGATGAAATGGGGACATTACAAACAGGCTCCACCATCTCGGTTATTAGAAGATGCATTATCAGTATAACATTTTAGAAGAATAAAAACCTCAGTCCCAAGTGCAATCTTCTCTCTCCCGTTCAGAGCTCTGCTTCTCCTCCCCAGGGAAAACTTAATGTTTCGCTGCTGCCTGCGGCAGGCAGGAGACCGAGCAGGGAAATCAAGAAGCCAAAGAGCACCCAACTCACGAGCCCCGGGTTCATTAGCATCGTTTAACATCGCTGGAAAACACTGCTGCAGATACGGGTTTATTAAGTGCCAGGCCCCGGGAGATCAAGCAGAGCCTGCAGTCCCTGCGCAGTGGATTCAGATGGATGCACTTCCCATCTTGTGGAAGTTGACCCATTAAAATCCGCTTAAGAACAATACTGAGAACGAGCAGGAAACAAATGTGCTGGCACAGGGGAATGTCTGTACCTGAGAAAGGCAGAAGCCTGCATCTTAAAAGACGCTTTATGAAAACACTGAGGAACCTCATTTGACTTGTGGAAATAAAATTTGCTCCAGGCACAAAAGAAGAACACACAGATTCTTCCTAAAGGTCATATTTCAAGCACCATTTAAGAACAAGAGATCAAGTATTTTTTTCTGCTGGCTTAAGATTATGACAGCCTCTTCCCTTAAAGGCATTTTCACTGAACCAATTAAAAAAATAAAATCCAGGAGACATGTGCAATGCAGTTTTCTGAAGGGAACAGAGGCCTCTCTGAAACAAGACTTACTCCACAGTCAAATAAAGCCTGCCTTCAAACGTGCAAAACAGAATCAAGCTAAATAGGGCCCAAGCAGTATGGGAAGTCATTTTAAGTCAAGATAGTCCAGTTTTGGTGTTCATCAATTCAATTTGCTTTTGATCAGTTGAATCTACATTTCTCTAATGGCTCCCAAAAAGATCCTATATTCCAAATCAAGAGTCATCTCGAGTTTAAGATTTTTTCCTCCTCCACTGCATTGTTCTGGGCACTCTGAACATTTAAATAGCACTCCTTTAAATAGAAATAAAATCTTAATTCTAAAGACTTTAAATATTTAAAGATAGAGAAGCTTTGTTGAGTGGAAATATATTTATCACCCAGTTGCCAGCCAACATTTCAATGCTCAAATCCTTTCCAGTGTTGTCCAGCACATTTGCCCCATGGCTCCTCCAGCAACGCGCCCCAGGCAGGCCTTGTGCCCTGCACGTTGCAGCAATATGATCCGAGGATTTGAGGTTCAAGAACTGTCTCCAAAGTTTCCTCCCCTCACTCACAAGGAAAAAAGCATCCCAAGCTAGTTTCCAGTCTCTGAAGCAATGCTGCCCTGTTGCACCCAGCAACACAGGGCTTGCTGCTTCCCACATTTAAGCAATAAATGCATCAGCAGTGCAGTTTCACTTACTTGCTAAGGCTTTTTCATAGGTCTTCCCCATAGAAATGAAATTCCTGAGGCTGGGATTGAACTGCTCCATGATTGTCTAAAGGAAACAAAAGAACAAGGACATCAGGCATCCGCAAAGGCGGCGAGCAGCCGGCGGGGCTCCCTGCAGAGAGGGCACCTCGGCGCCCAGCTCGGGCAGGCACGCTGAACAGCGGCTCGCAGCAGTCCTAAGTGCAGCAACAGAGCAGAGAACCCTCCCACACCCTTCCTGGGAACACCACGATCCAAGCTTCCCGACGTCTGCAAGAGGAGGCTGGTCTTCCATCGAGAAGCCTCACTAAGTATAGCCACATCTTACAAATAATCTTCAAAATCAGAGACCATGTTGGCCTGGAAAAACAGATTGTTTCATTTTGGAGATTAACTCCAAGTGTATTAGAATCACAGCTGATATGGGATCAGAACAGCGCAGAAGTAGCAAGGGTCACTCCTAAGTCAAACACACATTGAAAACAGCAAGGATGTTGGCTTAATGCAGCAAGTTGTGCTGCCACTTCGAGCCCTGCCTAGTCCAGTCCCCCAGCATCCTAGTCCATGCTGCCCCCACCATACGGGAGCGTGAACGCACTGGCCAAACATTCGATGGCACGTCTTTCCTCCAGCTCATCTTCAAACAAAGAGCAAAGCATCAACTCCACTTGATGCTCATTTTAGCCAAGACAACGATTTAAGGCCATTTATTTGCTCTAGTTCTAGCCATACAACACAGTAACAAAAAGTCGCTGCTGACAGCAGCACCTGGAAATGCTCATATACGAGTGGAAGATTACGGATTATTGTCTTTCATTCCGAACACTGACCAGTCCTTGTGGGATTCCTGCGGGCAGAGACTGCTGCAGGACCAGGCAGAGGCTTGGTACCAAGGCCAAGGAGGGCTTCGGTCAGCTCCCCTGCACCGGGCACCGGCCAGCAGCTGCGGCACCAGCTCACCAAATCAAGAGAAAGGATTTGAGGAACCTTCGTCATCAAGGACGAGCGCTCCAAAGAACAGTTCCTCCATGCACGCGATGCCGGTAGGTGCTGCTGACTGGTACCAGGTGGGAGTAAAGCCCACCAGTAACAGGAGGTCCAGAGGCGCCCCAGGGACCCCCCTCAGCCCTCCAGCTGAACACAGCCGAGGGCAGGTTTTGCATGCAGACACCCAGCTATGAGGCAGACGGTCAAAAAGAGGTTTAGACAACGACTAAGCGGCATTCCCAGCAGCACGTGCACTGCTTCCGACCCAGCCTGGGCTCGCCGTGGCCGGAGCAGAGCGCTTGGGCCATGCCCAGAGCTTCGCGCTCCCGAGCGAGCGGCCCCGGAGCCCTTCTCTGCACGCTGCTGTCTGCAGCGCTTGCCTTCCTGAGGCTCACGCTGTCCTGCGAGTGCGTGGGAGCAACGCGGGATCCAGGCAGCTAAGCAGAGGATTCGGCTGAAACAGCAGCGCAGCTCCGCAGCAGCCCAGCGTGCGAGAGCCGGGAGAGGCAGCACCGGAGCCGGCTCCAGACCCTCTCCCAGGAGCTTCAGCACAAGAGCAAAACAAACGCCCCAAACAGGAAAATTCATCGGATACAGCAGAAACGCCCAATTCACGAAATCGAAGGAAGCAAAGGGACTATGTCCTGCTACCCGGCTGCTCTGAGACAGCAGCCAACGGCCCTCGGACCAACTCCAGAGCTGACACAAACCCTGGAAGACGGCGGCTGGCTACGCACCACGTCCATGAGCAGCCTGGCAGAGCCAGCATCAGCCTGGTCTGTCAGAGAAGAGGAAAGGTCTGAGAACTGGTCCTTGGAATAATCCCCGAGGGGCTGAAGGCAGAACAAGCAGCCAGACTAGACACCTCCTTCCTCCCGAGCTGGTGCCAGCCTTGGACAAAGCTGTGCGCAAGAAATCGCACCTTGGTCTCCAAACACCTGGTGCCACTTTTCAGCTGCCTAAAAATACAGAAATTAAGGTGTCCAAAAACCCCAGTATACAGGGAGTGTTTTCTGTACAGCTTTTCCTCCTTTGCTTTCAGGTCCTTATTTAATGTAGGACATTGGGGGCGGGGAAGGAATAATCAGATCACAAATACCAATGGGTCTTTGCAAGTTTGTCACGGCAGCTACCGAATCCCTCTCTCCTGCCCTGCCATGCCAAGTTATTCAATCTCCGGTAACCATAGCATCCTTAAAAACCAGACACTAATTCCCCAGCCGAGCTGTGGAAAAGATAACACAATCTCCGCACTCTCACTGCAAATCTGGTCTCCAAACTGAACTCCGGTTGCAGAGCAGGAACCCCTGGGGACCAGCTCAGGACCGTGAACCGCGTACCTGCCTCCCTCTCCGGAGACAGCCCCTTGCCCTGCTCTGACCACCATCAGCCAAGGGGACCAACGGGAAATTAAGTTTAACAGCTAAGTGCCTCTGCACCCCCGAACGCGCCCGGCGGTCCCGCACGAGCCTCCCCACGGGGAGGAAGAGGCTCCTCGGTCCCTCGCCTTCCTCCCCCCCCGGCCACCGCGGCGCTGGCAGCTCCCCTTTCTGCAAGGGGAGGGAAGACGACAGACAGACACTTATGTCGAATAAGCTGATTAAGCATCTGTCACCTCGTTTGAAGCTGGCCAAACACTATAAAGCTCATTTTCTGCCTGAGGCATTTTTATCCCCAGTTCCTGCTGCCTGGTCTTTTGAGAGTATGACGCTTTAATTTGTTTCTGCAGACAAATGTGGCAAGACTGATCAACAGCAGCAGCTGAGCTGACGCCTTCTCCCAGTTCGAGACAGCGGTTTATTAATTGCAATAAGCAGCAGTCTTCGTGGGACACTCGAGCTCGGAGGCCAGGACTCCGCACACCTCCCAGGGTCACCACCTCGGTGCCGGCGTTTGTCAGCTCAGGAATTTTTTAATCTTCGAGGCAACATCCAGCCCCGGCCTCGCTCCATCGCTCTCCCAGGACAGCAGCGAGGATGGTGGACGAGCAGGGAAGCCCAACAGCCAGCGAGGAGACCACCACTCCTCTCCTGCTAGAGATCAGCGGGGTTGAGGAGAGCTACCCAGCATATTAATCCAAATCAGGTTGTGATGCCTCAAAAGCTTCCTCCACCCTCACCACGGCCTCAGAAGCTGGTCCCAGGTGGGTCCTGCAGCCTCATACACAACCCTGCAAAGGGCAGAAGACCGTCCACAAAGCTCTGATGGACGAACACCAGCCCGGGCTCGCCAGAAGCATCACAGCTCGCTGAGGCCGTGGGTCCAGCTCTGCAGCCTCGTCCAAATGCTGCAAATGAAAGCACCTTCGGGACGGCACCGAGCGGTTTAGCGCGCGTGCTCAGCTTGAAAGCAGAAAATTAACCTGTAGCAACAGGCCACGTAATGAGTTGTTTTCTGTAATTGTAGGAGACAATTACATAGACATTAATTAACGCTGGAGAGGATTGCTCTACTGCTCTGCCGTTCCCACCTCACGTTTAACTTCTGACAAACTACACCTCCATTATTCCCCAAAGTTGCTGAAGGCAGAGGAACCTGCGAAGTCCACAACAACTACATTTGCAGCAAAGTGCTCCGGGGTTTGTCAGCAAGACGTTGGTCCCGTCTTCTTCCCTCGCCCACTAGCTGAGGAACTTCGTTATTCCTGGCAGAGCCAGCGCATACTGCAAACTCCGCCACCCTCGGCAGCTCAGCCCAAGCAATCTGAGGCTGAATAATGTTTATGCAGAAGAAATATTGCCAGAATTTGCGGGGAAGTGATTTTTAAATAGTTTGCTAGGTTAAGTGCAGTGTGTGAGTGTGCACACACACGCATGGGTGTACACACAAATATAAAGTGACTTTTGCAGCATTGCCTATGTAAACATATCTTTCTGAAGAAAGAAAACTTGGAGAATAAATGGACAAGAGCACAGGTGACTTAACAACAAGCATTAACTGCTTTCCACAGCCACAGCAAGGTCAGCTGTGGGCTTGCCGCAGAGAGCTGCATTTCAGAGTGAGCCTTCAGGAGGGGCCGAGCCCTGCACTCCCCCCTCGACCTGCAGGCCTTGCGCAGGCATCGTGGGACTGCACAGATTCAGGTAAATTGTCTTCCAAAGTTAAACACATTCCCAAAACCAGAGGGGGCCAAAAGCAGGACTCTGCCACAGCTGTTCTGCAACATGCTCCGAGGTTCCCAGCTGCAGACACCACTGCAGCCTGCAAGAGCATCCCCCAACCCTGCCCCGGAGCCTCTTCCAAGCAAGAAATAAAGGAAAAGCACTGCAAAAACGATCCAACTAATCAAATGAAAAGGGGGCAGGGGTGACTCTTCACTGGCCAAATAAAATTTGTGAAACTTTAGTTTGCTGAAAGTGATTTTAGACATTGTCCAGTCCCCAGTGCAAACAGAGCCACTGAGCAGGGACATCAGAAAGGACTCTGCGCTATAGAGGTGAAGTTCTTCAAGCCTTATTTTCACTCCCACGGTGGGCAGAGAAGATTACCCTAAAACCGACATACAAAGGTACCCACCATGCGAGAAACTGAAAAGCTGCCAACTGGTGAGAAAACAAAGATCCTGGCAGATAAATATGTTTACATTGCATAACATGCTCAACAAACAAGAGCTTCTTGCACCCAAGTCAGCCAGCAAAATGCTGCAACTGCTCCCATTAGACAGCATGTCGCAATGCTAGGGAAGGGGCGGCTGCGCGGCAGCTCCAGAAACTGCGCGCAGGGTCCCGTCAAAGCCAGGGAAAGAAGAAAGTACAAGCATTTAGTCATGTAGCCTTTAGCTGACATCTTTCTCCACCTTGCAACAAATGAGAACTTCACTAAAACCAAAAATTTCGATTTAGGTAGAAGATGCTGCCCCATGCTTCCACCTTGCAGAGGTGAGGGAAGAGGTGCCCAAACATGTTTCTGTATCAGCTTCCTTGAGCTGGCAAGGTGGAACCAGATTTGCAGGACAGTGCAGCAAAGCCAATATTCAGCAGAATTTGGTAATGAAAGCAAACCTCATTCTCCCTCAAATTTTGCTCCATCAGCACCACCCGCAAGTTGTTTGCCTTCCGCATGCCGCCTGGGCAGTTTAAAAAAAAATACAGACAAAAAACCTGGCAGCGAAAGGTTGAAAGGGCTTTGCTTTGTTCCACTGCACTAAATTCCCTGGGTAATACCACTCAGCTCTCTGGGATTGGTATGGCTTTATTCAGCTGCCAAAAATGAAACTAATGCAAAGCACGAGGTCTCCAGGACATAGCTCTGCTGCATTAGAGAGGGGGAGAAGAGTCAATAGAAAATAAGTTTCCCGTCTCTCCCCCGTCAAAGCGTACTCCACTTCATGTTACAGCAAAGATTTATCTGCTGCTACAATGCCATAATAATGTTTAAGTCCTCCCCAAGCAGCAAGCTGGAGCCGATTCACTTTGTATCAAGTTTCTCCTGCATAGGAAATGGGTCTTCAGCCCATCTCCTTGAGATCTTAAATTCTTTAAGAGAAGGGGCTGCATGATTCTCCCGAGCTCCATCACTGCAGCCTCTGAGATGCTCCTAAACCCGAGCACAGAGGAAAAGAAATAAAGCACCAGCTCTCTTGCTGCACGAGGGCAGGTGGAGGTGGCTCGGCAGCCGCGGTTGGCTTGGCACCGGGGCTCCGCACCACACGCAGCACCAGCCAGGTGGCTTCGATCAGCAGCAGCCAGGGAAGGGGCTGCTCTGCATCACCACGCTGCTCCGGGAGACGGGACGTCACTCGGCACGGCTGTGTCAGGCCATCAGCAACACACACGCTGCCCCAATTAGGGCTCCCATAATTAGAGCCAGACTTCATTGCAGCTGAGCCAGAAAGTCTCTCCTCCACACCTCGCGCTGCACGGAAACATCACACGCTGGCAGGAGGAGGAAGCGGTCCTTCCCGGCGCAGACAGACAGCGCGGTCCGGGTTGTCTAACTGCAGGCTCTTGGCACCTCATTTACGCTCTGGCCTCAGCCTCTCGGCCAGCAACACTGCAAGCGGCCAGACACCAAGGATTAATGTGCGAGGAGGCTCTAATGCCTGGATTTGTCTCCAAGGGATGAGCATCACTGCAGACACCGCGCTGCGTGCCTTGTCAGGAGCTCTCCTCCCAGCTCCCTCGCAAGGGGAACCTGCGCAGCACTCGCCGGTGGCATCCAAGAGCCAGCTCAGTAAACAGCAGCGACAACTTTGCTTCTAACCTAAAAAGTTAACCTCAATATTTTTCTGGGACTGTTTTTGATGCCTACACAGAGCAGCGGCACGCGCTGGCTCCTTGCAAGGCTGGGGCTGCGTGGTGCTGCAGGTGGGCCAGATGCGGTCTGCACACCCTGACTTTTCTGTGCAAGAGACTCGCAGGTCCCAGCAGGGCACGTGATCATGACCAGCACAGTCAGGGCAGAAGCACCCGTGGGACTTTCCGTTATGGCACAGTCATGCCACAGGAGAAGCTCGGCTATAAGGAAGTTTTGTTTCTAAATGGGTCACCCCTGCTTCAGAAACGCCTTTCATTACTTCTGTATTAATATTTAATGCCCCCCAAAATCCCACTGCTACTTCCACCTCAGCATGTCCTGCCCTGGGCCATCAGGACAGAGCTCTGCAGGTTGAGGAGACCAGCTTTCTGCTCAGAAGGGAACCCGGCTGTGCTCATTAGCAGGGCTAATTTCAGTCACTCACAACACACCTGCAAACTGCCTCCAGGAGCATCCTCGCCCAGGCGCTGGAAGTGAAGTTACATAACCCCAGAAATCCCTGCTATCTCCGTATACAGCGGCTACCACAACTCACTGCACAGCAACAGCGTTTCACAACCCCGGAGCAGCTGCCAGCTCTCGCTCTGCACCCTCCCACACTCCCAGCAAGTTCATCTCACTGACGGCACTTCCAACGCTTGCTCCAAGCGAGCGCGAAGGGCTGAACAGTCCTCGCCCAGGTAGGAACCTCACAAGATCCTGCCCCAAAGCCAGGCAGCGTGACCAGGGCTCAGGACAGTCTTTACTGGACAAAGAGCTCAGTAAGCAGGGAACTCCAGAGGAAAAGCAAACAAAACCCCTAGGGCCCCCATCTAAAGCCACTCAATATCTACTAGCTACCGTGTCAGAGGAGGGAAGAACCCGAGATTCAGGCCTAGAGCCCCAAACAGTTCTTGGGGTCAGTATTTGGGCTTGAAGTAAGCCAGAGATGGGCCTACATGGTGCACAGAGCAGCCACCTGGGAGATGCCTCTTCCACGAGCAAGAAGCCTTGCGAGGCAGACCCGTCACCCAGGCCCCAGGCCTCAGGGCTGTTGAGCTGGGAAGGGTCCCCCAGATGCCAGCAGCCAGCTGCCTCCAGCAGAAGGGGAGCCAGGAGGACTCGCTTCCTGCAGACCTCAGACCAAGAGACTCGACTCATCCAGTCAAAGGCTCCGAGATGTCTGAAGTGCGGTGGCCAACGCCACACGATGCCCTGCAACGAGAGCAGTACAGAAGCAAAGCCAGTAGCTGTGAGCTGAACCACAGCGAGCCACCGAAGGCAAAGCCAGCAGCCACCCCTGCCCCCGAGAGCATCGCTTTTCTCTAGCCATGGCTGCTAACCATATGCAAAGCAATTCAGGCTACCTTCGGCAAGCCATCTACCTTCTTTATAACAGGTCTTACTCTGCAAACTAAGTTTTGAGATGCCTCATCTCAGTAGTAGTCAGAAACCACTCAACATCCACAGCAGCGCAGTACAGGCAGAGGGGAGGGAGCAGCAGATGAGCAGCAGACCTGCATCGCCAGCACCGCAGCTCTGCCGCGGCAGCCGCACCACCGAGCAGCGGGGCAGTGCCAAGAGCGAGCAGAGCCCGCACAGCTGGCTTTGGACTGTCTGAACAGCCTGATCGGCATAAAGCCCTACTTCAAACGAACACAGTTGCAGAGCCAAGGCACCTACAAAGATACAACTTGGGCAAAAGCACATTATCTCCATAAAAACGCCACAGCCCTGGGTCCTGCAAAGTAAGGGACAATGATCCTGGTCTCGCCCTGTGACACGCTGCAGCTAATGCTGCAGAGGGAACTGTGCAGAGCTTGAGCTGCTCCCCCGCAACCCAAGCGCACACCACCAGCGTGGAGCCAGTACGTGGCAGCAGGGCACCACAGCCGGCCACGCGCCGTGCCGTGGAACAGCCGATCGCACAGGTCCAGACTACCATGGGGGTTAGTTCAGCAGCAGCATCTCCGCAAACAGGTTTCCCACTTGTGATGCAGCAAGTACCAAATGCTCGTGGCCTGAAGAGCCCAGTGCAGAAGAGCCCAGTGCATGAAGTTTGGGGGTGGCACAGGATGACTTCTGGGGCCAACTCTTTCGTCTTCTGTCATATCACATTTTCTCTCCGCTGCCAAACACCAAACCACCCACCATTTCCCTTCTGATTCACTTGAACAAGAATCTCTCCCCTTCCCTCTGGACTTGGAGATAATGAGGCAAGAGGTTGTTATGCTGGCAATAACATTTATTACATCTGATGTGTAGCAAATGACTATCAGAATTTATGCCTTCGTTTGTGCAAGAAAATTAGGTTTTGAGTTTGGGGTGTTTTTAAGCAAATCTTTCTTCAAACGCAGAACTATTCATACACCACTGCAAAACAATCTTCCACATGAAGAAATAGCTTGAAAATGAAATGGAAATTGGACTGTAAACTGCAATAATCTAATCTACCATGAATGAGACAGACTTGTCTTTGGGAGGGGAGGAAGAATTGCCAGCCCCGTCTTTTCACAAATAGGCAATTCTGTGCAAAGGACACCACTTCCTATTTGATAAAGAGCAGAGAGGGGGAACCACCGCCCACAGAGGAGCCCAGGCTTAGAGAAGAGCTGCATTTCTCACCAAGCTGCCCGAGTCATCGCCTACAGCAGAAGTTTCACACATCCCTTCGTTTGCAGCAGGCCCCTCAGAACCAGCGCAGCAGCTGCGCTGTTACAATAAGGTCCATAAGAATGAATCAGCAAGAGGGGAAGGTGGGATTACGTTGGCGGAAGGTGCCAGCTTCCTCCAGCTCCCTCTGTAATTACTACACGTGTAGGCAGCTGACTGTAGTGGCAGCATCGGCAAGGGGGCGGCTGACAGCTCCTCCACCATCTCATTAGTGCAGTCATTCCGAGGGTGAGCACTGGTTCTGGAAAATAATTACAATGGGCTTCCTAAGCAGAACGCCTCAGGAAAGCCTCTGCTGGGAGAGAGGATGCCTGGCATGTAAAACCACCGCAGAAAGCTGCCTGCTCCAAGCATCGCAGCAGAAGAGGCAAGACGCTGTAGTCCAGCTGCTGCTGAAACTCCAACAAGACACCTGCGACCGAAAGCAAAGCAGAGCTACTGCCCGTCCCACGGCCATGCGCTGTGGTTCGATGGCTGCAGGGAGGCAGATGACCAACCTCCCCCAGCCTCAGTCCCCTTCCTCCACTTCCAGGACTGTCTCTTCCTTCCCCTGCTTCTGACCAAAGCAAGGTTCAGGCTGCTGGAAAGGCCAGAAGAGCCCAGACCAAATAATACTTAGACAACAAGGATCCAAAGCATTAAGGGGGCTGTTTTTTTACTTGTGAAGTCCAAAGCTTATGTCAGCCATGGCAGGATCACACCACCAATGCTGTCCTTGAGCCACCAGCCCTTGCTCCAGGTTCCAGATTTCAGAAGTACTCAAAGGAACAAGCAAACATCTCATTTCTGCATACCCCATGCAACAAATCCCCAGAAACCAAGAAAAGCATTGCTGCCTTCTCAGAGAAGCAAAGCCACCTCGCTCACTACGGGAAATGCAAATATAATCTTTACTGTCTTCCTTTAATTCCCAACCCAGAAGTTGAATGTGGGCTAAAACTGCAAGCTTTGCCTTCAGCTCCAAGTTCTCAGTCTCTGCGCTCCAGCTGTTGAGAGCTCCCACAAAAATACCGAGAATTAAAGCGTTAACTAACCAATAGGTAAAACTTGTCACCTTTAGACTCCCTTTGAGTGCCTCTGATCTTGGGGCCAAAAGGGACAGCACGTGCTCTTTACGCCTGGCATTTTCTGAGCGTAGCTACACTTTAGCCAGGCCGGTCGGGCGGCTGCCTCTCGTTCCGGGAGCTGAGGGCTCTTTGCTGAGCTTCCACCTCTGGCTCACACAGTGCAAGAGCGATGAAGGCGGTCAGAGGCAGGAGAAGGGCACAACCAACGTTCGCCCTTTGTTTCTTGGGGGAATAAATAGCATTTAATCGCAGCTGTTTTCAAGGCAGAACCTCCTCAACGTTACCCTCTGGCCAAGGCAAACACAAGGCTTAAAAATCAAGTTTGGTTTGAAACTGCCAAGACAAACAGCAGCAGCCGATCACACGGCAATGGCAAACAAGCACAGCGGGCTCGTTAGAGGGCTGTGCACCGGCTCCCGGGGAAATCGTTACCTGCACTGCAAGCACCTTATTAACGCAGCTCTTCAAAGACAACACACCTTAAACAACACCTGAGTCACAGCTGAACCTGTTCACAGCAGCTGTCCTTAGAGACCGACCCACACAACGCTCAGTTTCGGAGCTGGGAGGTCCAGCAGAGTTACTGCAGCAGCGATCAGCCCCGTTTGCTCAGCTCACCGCCACGCCGATAAGAGCAACGCTCCGTTTTGTGCTAGGGGAAAGCTCAGGCCGCACGGGAAAGTCAACCAAATTATCGCCCAAAGGTTACGAGCACCGCACTCCAGCACTGTCCAAGCCCAAGAACAGCCAGCACAGCTGAAAATCGTGGTGGATCAGCAGCATTTAAGGGTGAAATGGAGTCCCACAGACACCCAAACCCTCTCTGTAATTAAACTGCCAAGCCCCAACCAAAGAGCTTCATTCTCAGACCTGGTCTAGAGTCAGTGGCTAAAGATTTTTATTGTCATCAGCTCCACTCGAACAGCTGCTACACCCTAACACCGCGAGAAAACAGACATTACAGCTTCACTACCTAGACTTTCTGGACTAAGTTTTTCCATCAGAGTTTCATTCATCAAACACTTACAGGTAACTCAGCCTGAGCATTTAAAATGCAGGAAACAGCACAAGGTTTCCAGTTTAATGAATGACATCCTGCACTACACGTTAGGCTAGAAAGATTTTTATTAAACTCGGTCACAGGACCCAGCAGAGCAGAAACCACTTCCTTCACGAGGCAAATTAAAGTACATAAAATATTTTTTTTTCTCATGACACCGGTAGGAAAGTGAATAAAAAAAATCTCAGAGATTCACAGACTTTGGCTATAACCAAGACGCAGCAATCGCCTCCAATTAAGGAATTGTTACCAGAAAGCAAGCGATGGCCCCAGCTTGGCTTACCTGTCCTGGGACTGCCTGGTCACAGCAGACCTCCGCCAGGCCACCCCCCCGGGGCCACCGCATCCCAGCCCCCCCCGGGGCCACCGCATCCCAGCCCCCCCCGGGAGGCCTCCTGGGCACACAGCCCCGTTTCCTTCCCTCTGCCCAAGCTGGTGGAAACCCGCAGGCTGAGTTAAGCGGCAGCTCGCCCCTGCGTGCTGCTTCCCCACGTCCCCGGGAGCGGCACCAGGCGCGGAGCAGAGGCGGCGGCTGCTTTAGCCGTGCAGCAGCGCGGGCCGGCTTCGAAGAGCCCCTCCGCGCCGGGGGAGCCCTGATCGCTCCGTGCAATCAGGAGCGGAGCTCGACGCCGGCGAGCAGCCCCGGCACCGCCGCCGCCGGGCGCGGCACTTCTCGGAGTTTGCCCACAAGTGAAGGGAGCCCTCGGCCGCCCTCGCAACGCGGCGACGGCCGCGCCGCGTCCCCCCGCGCCCTCCCGGGGCGCAGACGGGGCGGCCCCCCCGGCGGCCCCCGCACCCCTCCGCCGCCGCGCTTACATAAGGCGACAGCTTCTGCCGCCCCTCCGCACGCCCCCGCGGGCGCGGCCGCCTCCCCCGCGCTGCCGAGGGAGCGGAAAAAAGGGAAAGGAAAAAAGAAAAAAGAAAGAGGGGGATGGAGAACGGAGGGGGAAAGGGAGGAAGGGGCAGAAGCGGAGCGGGCTCGGCACCTGCGGCGCGGCGCTCACCTTGTAGACATTCTCGGTGAGGCGATGCACCTCCTCGGAGCGGGACATGCCGGGCGGCCCGGGCAGCACCATGGGCGGGCGGAGCGGAGCGGTGCGGAGCGGAGCAGCGGGGCGCGGCGGAGCGGTGCGGGGCGGCAGCGGGGTCCCGGGGCGGCGCGGAGTGCGGCGGTGCGGAGCGGCCGCGCCGCCTTTTATGAGCTGCCGGCGGCC
>PTFA01000400.1:168120-187035 GCA_003342895.1 Casuarius casuarius
GCCCGGGAGCCTCGCGGAGCCGGGCCGGGGGCCGGGGGGCTGGAGACACGGGGGCGCGGGCGCCTAGACGCCGGGGAGGAGGAGGGCTATACCCGCGCTGTGCCCCTTCCTGGACCCCCCTCCTATTCCCCGCCCCATCCCCTCCGACTACACCCTGCTGCACCCCATTCCCCACCCCATACCCTCTGCTACACCCCACACCCCTCCTATACGCTCTGCTAGACCCTACACCCCTCCTAAACCCTCAGCTATACCCCCACTATACCCCATACCCCATCTTATACCCCCACTATACCCCGTACCCCTCCTAACCCCTCAGCTATACTACCACTATACCCCCCACCCCACCCCGTACCCCTTGCTATACCCCGTACCCCTCCTGTACCCTGCTATACTACCACTACACCCCATACCCCATCCTATACCCCTCGCTTTACCCTCTGCTATACCCCATTCCCCATGCTACAGCCCTTTATGCTCCATATTATACCCCTGCTATATCCCACGCTATGCCCCATCCTCTGCCTCTTGCTCTAGCCCATATCCCCTGCAGTACCGCACACCACATGCTACAGCCCCGCTATACTGTGCCCCCATAGCCCCCGCTTTACCTACACCCCTCGTTACGCCCTGTTCCCCGCTGCTGGTGCCAAGCAGGATGGACGGGAGAGGAGCACCTGGAAGGGGAGAAGGAGCCGGTGGTTTGCAGGGGTTGGGATTACGTGGGGAGAGTGAGGGATGCCGGCCGGCAAGGACAGGCGAGCGGCAGAGAGCAGAGACGGGGTGACGGGGTAGTGGGGTGCACGCAGCCACGCGCTGCGACACACCCGGCACTGCTCGTGCTCAGCCTGCAGCCGGCCTTGGCCTGCGAGGGACCAGCCTCGGCGAGAGGAGAGGCAGCCCCAGCCTGCCCGCTCCCCCCGCTCCCCCACACGTGTCCGCTGCTTCCCGCGACGGGAGACCGGGGCTTCCATCTCCTCAGCCAGCAGGAACCAGGATTCTCCCGGGAGCCCCCTGCCAGCTTTCCCAGCCATCGGGTCCCCATGGCACAGCAAAGCCGTCTCCCCGTCCCTTCCTGCCCTCCGACTAACAGCAGCAACTTCTGCACAGGTCCCGAGAGCTGCGAGCAGCGTGGCCGTCCCTGGGCCGCCCCAGCGTCCCCCTTCCTTCCAGCCCTCCCACCACCACGGCCGGTGCTCTCGGCAGCAGGATCCGCGGTTAAAGTGGGGATGCAGCAGGCGTGGTGTGTCCCCACGTGCCTGTAACCACGTAAAAGACGAGCACCGGCACCGAGCTCGGGCTGCCACGGGCGCTGCCTCGTCCCGCCCGCACAGCAAGCCTTCCTCGCCTTTGTTCTCCACCACGAGAAGCAGTGAAACAGTTAAACAGCACAGTGTGTTTTTCTCTGTCATCTTCTGCTTTGCTCCTCCATCAGTTCCGAGAACAGGGAGCAAAACAGCTCAAGCCAGTCAATACCTTGGCCCCAAACCTCCCGTCTTTATTCCACTTCTGCCGCCTCCCCTCCATCTTACTGCTCTCCACCCAGCGCACGCGGGAAGGAAGAGCTCCCTGAGGCGACTGCTCGGTCTTGGTGCGTTCAACTCCCGTTTTGGCTTTTCTCTCCCTCAGAGGTTTCACACACTAAAAAACAGGGAAGAATTCACGACACGTAAGAAGAGCTTTCTTATTTCGTTTGAGTGACTAGTTAACCAGTTCTGGCTATGGCTTAAAAAAAGAAGAGCAGCTGGGACATATCCTCGCGTGGGGGCTGGGGAACAAGACTGCAGTGTGAGATCTTTCGGGGAAGGGCTCTAGGCTTTCTCGTCGACTCAGGGACCTTGCAGTGCTCCTTCCCCGAAACCAGATCGCGGCCGGCTCAGGTGGGGTGCCGCTCCCTCGACCGGCCGCCGGCTTTTCAGTGCCGGTGAAGTCGGGAGAAGGATTTCAGATGGAGCGGCCAGGAAAAGACTGCCTCTATATGCATCTCTATCACCTTATTTTTAGTTATGTTATGTAAGTTCTTTGCTACGTCACGAATGTGGGGGGTTCTTGCATTTAATTCCAGTGTGACAGCCCAGCAATTCAAACAAGCTGTTCCTCTGGTGAAGAAGATAAAAGGATTTGTAATTTCTCATAATAAAAGAGGCCTTTTGGGACGACCCTCAGAGAATGTCTCGCATCTAGGCCTCCTCTCAGACAGCCTTGGAACGGCTCTGCTTTCCTTCCATCTTCTGCTTCTCTTTATCTTTATCCCCAGGAAATCTGAGCACAGGAACCCGCGCTCCCTTGTACCTCCCCCTACTCCCAAAGCTAGTCTTAGGCTGGAAGCATCCAATGATTTTCTTCTTACTCTCCCATTAAGAGGAAGATTTACCAAATTGTATTTGCCCCTGGCTTTTCCCACGTCAAGAACTCCGGAGCGGCAGCGGCCTCCCTGGGATGGTCCCTGCCGCCTTCGCTGCGCCAACCGTGCCCCGAGGAGTTGTGGCTGATCCCGGGAGAGAAGGCAGCCGCCCCGAGCACCTTGGGAATCTGCGGCAGGAAAAACCTGCCTTTGCCTCGTGCCATAACATTTGCTTTGATTTTTTTTTTCTTTTTTGTTAACTGTCTTTTTGTTATGGTGATTCACTCCCCGAGGATCAGCGGCAGCTGGAGTGTACCCAGGGTAACCATGGTTTTAGAGTCCCTCAGTTTAGTTGATTTTCCGCAGCACCTCAACGCTGCTCTCGCGCCGTCTCCGAAAGGCGGAGAGCTGCCGCTGCCGGGCGCCAAGCAGGGAAGCAGCACCCGGCGTGACGCGGGAAACCGCCCCACGAGGCGTTTAGCACCGGCGCGATTAATAATTAACAATCCTGCCCCGACCAGAAGACGGGCCCTGGTCTCGGTGCTTGGCTACGACACCCAGCCCAGCAGCGCCCGGCGGGAGGTCGCCGCCAGCCGCGCCGGGAGCGTTCCCGCAGGCGCTGGACGCGGATGCGGCCCCGGCCCCCTCCCGGGAGCCCGGCTCCCTCCGCACCGGGGTGTTTGCTGCCCGGCAGCCGATCGCGCAGCAGCTCGCGCGCAGCGGCATCCACCTCCAGCCGCCCCTGGGGTGGAGCGCGTTACTGTGGCAACACCGCGTTATGCAATCCACCCAGTTCGACCGCAGGTACGTGTGTGCGAAGGAAAGAGTGCTATTTTAGAAGTTTCATTAGGCTCCTTTTTAATTATGACAGCGCGGTGCCATGCCGGATCTCCTCGCCAGGTCACACGCTCGCTGGCTTCAGCACAGGAGCTGCGGAAGGAGCCGGCGCGGCCCAGGGACGGCAAAGGGCAGCAGCACCGCCGAGCAACGGGGAAAGCGGCCGTCCGGGCCCCGCAACGCCCACCCCAGAGCGTCGGACGGGGAGGCCGTGCGGCGGCTCCCCGGGTGGGAGCTGCAGGCGGCGGGAGCCGTCCCTTCCCGGGTGGCCGGGGACTGCTGGGGACTGCCAGCTCGTCACGCAGCGGCAGAAGGGTTTCTTTTGTACGCTGCTTGCTTAACCACGGGACCTCGCCGCCCGAAGGAACCGTGAAGGCCAACAGCTCCCCTGGGTTTCCAGCAAGGAGGAAACGTGTTCGGGGGGTTGCTCGTGGCCTGGAAGGCAGCACCCCGCGGACGGCAGGCGAGGGCCGCACGGCCGCACGGGGAAGCGAGAGCCGAGCCACCAGCAGTGACGGGCAGCTACTGCGCCCTCCCGTCCTTAGAAAAACCTGCGACACGGCGGAGAAAGGAACGAAAGAAAGGCTATAAGCCCTCACACCTTAGAGCACGAGCCGCCATCAGCCGAAACAGAGAGTGAGAAATGGTCTGCGATGCTCCGCTGACACGATCCCGGCACCGGTTTTGCAAGACGTGAGAGTCGGAGTCCGGGGCTGGCCACCGCCGCAGGCCGGCGAGCTGAAGCAGACAACCGGGCTGGGCGGTCGCTGCCTCCTCCGTCAGCACCTCAAAACAAGAAAGGATAATGTCAGCGTACCAGAGGAATACACACGGGGAACAAGGTGCCTTTGCGGGCAGGCGGACTGCACCCGGCGAGCCTCCTCCATCCGGAACCATCCGATTATCCGACAGTCGCCAGCGGGGAGGGAGAGCGGCAGAGGCTGCGCTGATCCCTTCACAATCCATTTCAACTCTGACGGCAGCCAGTGCCCCTTCTCTGCGCTCTTTTCCTCCCTTTTGATATGCACAGAAATGGAAGGATCCTCAGGAAAAAAAAAGGTCTTCGCTACGGCTCTGAATAGCATGGCACAAGGCAGTAACGTACCTGCAAGTGTCAACTTGTTAATGAGATTAACGGCAAATTTACATACTTTTTGTCTCATGCAGATGGCTTCCCCATTAGAGTCCAAATGCGCTGCTGTGCATATTCTGCCGTGAATCCTCTCCATATTGTGCCAAGAGTTATTTATTTCTACAATAATTTTAATGTGATTTTTCTGACATCTGATGTGTCACTTTGGGGAATCAGCCTAATGGGTTTGAGCAAAACCCACTGAACTGCAAGTGCAGGACATGTTTTTCCCTTGTTAATCTTGTTCAGCTCACATTCCTGTCCCTTCGGTTCACTTGTATTTCAGAATTGATGATCTATGAACGTTTCCCATCTGCTTGCAGCGAAGATCCCCCCAGCCCAGGCCTTGCGGCTGCCTTTCTGCCGGCAGCAGCGACGGGAAGGTGTCGCGTATGAAGCTCGACTGCCCGAAACCTCTCCCTGCTGCCCGGGCTGCGCGGGTTCTCGCTGCTGCAGTCAGGAAACGCTGGATTAATCTGCTCATCTGCCTCACGGTATGTATTTTACTGTTCATTTCCTATTAGCGGTATGATACCGGCTTTAGCAGAGCTCAGGCTTATGTCAAGCTGCCACCCAGCAGCGGAGCGGCTCTCCGGCGACTGCCACTGCCATCCCGCGACTGCCAGCGCCATCCAGGGACAGCCGCTGCCATCCAGGGACAGTCACTGCCATCCTGTGGGGCCACCCAGTACTGCAAACCCTGCCAGGCAGGGCCCCAGGAGCGGCCTCGGGACGGGGGAAACCGCTCAAAGACCCACGACTAGCCCCGGCCTCCTGCCCCTCCGTCACGCTGCCAGCCCGACGGAGCCACTCGTGTCACCGTCACCTCGCGGGTGAATCGGATCCCACGCCACTGAGGGCAGAGGCGCCGCTTCCCTGCTTTTTCACTCGTGTTACTCCAGGGAACACACGAGTTTACGCATTTTGTTTTGTAGGGTCAGGACATAAAAGTGGTCACAAAATCAGAGATTCCGCCTGTGTGTCAGCAGCTCTCTGCCAGTCCAACCCCCAAAGCGCAAACAGCAGAGCAGGTAAAAGCCATGTACTTGGGATTAGCAAAGGATGAACAGTTCAGGCTCTTACTGCACTGGGTGGAAGCTGCAGCACTGAAATCCAGCGCAGAGTCTGAAACAGCAGAGGCAGCAATTTCTAGCTCTTGTCTAGCAAAGGCTTTGCAGGACTCGAAGCCCGTTCCAGGTAGGTCGGCATCGTTTCACAAGGAGCAGAGCAGCAGCTTGCCCCAGGTGGTCCCGAAAGGCAGGGAGCAGCTTTTCCCTCGTCTCACTGGAAGCTGTATCTAAACAAGTCTCCCTACTCCGAAAGTTCCTGTTTCCAGGTATTCCTATACCAGGAGCTGTTTTGCTCGCTAATGTAATGTGAGATCTCTTTGCGGGTATTATTCTTTGCATCAGAGCGGCGCCGGGTGGGAAGTGCGAAGACGCGGCACGCGGGCAGGCAGTCCACGCTGCAGAGAGCTCGCGCCCTGCTTCCGACCGGGGACGAAGCCGCGGAGGAGATGATCAGGATGGACACCAGGCTTTGGCACCAGCGGCCTTTTCCCCTGACGCGCGGCAGCCGGGCCGGGCTGGACTGCGAGCTGATGCCAGGATCGATTCTCATCACCAGGTTTGCTAACGGCAAAAGGAACAGCGAGGGAGCCGGGCAGCCAGCCGGGCGGCGGAGGACGCGCTAGCAGGACAGCCCGACCGGCGCATCTGTGCGTCCGTGTGTACACGGACACGGCGGGCTGCAGGGCCTGCCGTACGCCCGCTCTCGCTTTGCTCCCAGTGAGTAGGAAGCAAAAGGCAGAGTTTTGTCTGTAGGTGGTTGGGACAGTCTTTCTGCCTGTATTAATCAAATCCGAAGGGCGCATGTGCGTTTGAAATAAAGCTAGCACAAACCGCAGCGTGCTGGAAGCCTGGCCCAGGCAGCCCCCCCGTTCCTCCTCCTCCTCCCGGGGGGACGGGGACCTGCTCGCGCGGCGTCGCCTGCAGCCCCCGGCCCCCTCCCCGGCCCCCCCGCCAGCTCGGCAGGCTGCAACGCGCAGGCGCGGCAGACCCAGCCTGCTCCGGTCTGGAGCGGGCAGACCCAGGCTCCGAAGGAGACATCCCCGGGAGGAGACCAAGATGATGGAGGAAACAGAGGGAGTAGGCGGGAGAACAAAGCTCTGTGGATGGAGGGAACGCTGGAATGGGGCTGAGGAGATGGAGGGAGGGGGGGCATGGAGTGGGATGGCGCGAGGAATTCACTGGCTCGTAGGCGGGGAAGGGTGGTCGAAGGGACACGAGCCGGGCTGACAGGAGCGTGCCGGAGAACAAGACAGACCTCTGTCAGCTCGGCCTTCCAAGCAGGCTGGAGGAGGCTCGGCAGAGATAACAAATAACTGCTCCAAAGCGAACAGCAAACCCAGCCTCTGCCAAGACACCCAGCCTGGGGGAGCATGCTGGAAAGCAGCTGCTGTTTGCTTTAAAGGGGACCTAAAGCAGCGCCGGGGATCGGTGTTTTCTCCTTGTCACCCCCAGGCTGCTGAACAGGCCACAGCGCCTCTTGCTCCTGATTTACCCCACTCCTAGTTTTATGAGTGAGTAATGCTGAGCTACAGATTGCTAAAGAGCTCTCTGGGGATACTTCTGAGTAACAGGAATAGTTTATGTGATTTGCATAACTGGCATGATGGGATTTTGCATCACATTATTAAACTAGGGGAAATGTACTGGGCAGTGTCTCCAACTGATGCATTGGGCAGGATCAGTAATTCCGGTGTATAACGGATTCATCTGAGGGTCAACGCTACCTTCTCACACTGCACAGTATCTTCCTCACGGAGAAGGAACCACCACTTTCGGACGGGCTGCTCGTAGAGAGGTTCAGCGCGACGAGGCTGAACGGACTGAATCAGCCCCTCTTCCCGGGGCACCGCTCCATCTCCTGCTCTCTCCCTGCCCAATGTCATCTGTTTCTTTTCTTCAAGCTAACGCTTCTCTGCTACGGCGTGAGGACCACAGCCCAACGCGGGAAATGCTGAGTCCGTGCTGGCTTGGGAGGCCAGGCCAGGGCTTTCTACACAAAACCCACACAGGTGCCTCCCTGCTCTGAGGCTCAGAAATCTCATCCCGAACTTACTTTTACCTACAGCTACGTGATACTTATTTGTTCTTGCACTTTCAGCTTAGCTAGTGCTTCCCATCCTTGCTATTTAACCTTCCCGAGATGTTTATTAATGGCAGCTATACGCACACTTGGCCTTCATTTTGCTGGGATAAGAGAACAGGCCCTTTTAGGGTACGTCTGTATGGAAATGGCCTGCACGGAGCTCTGTGTTGCCCCGGTACCCAAAGCAGCTAAGTTTAGAGTTTCGCTCTCTGAGGTACCACAAAATGTCTGAGAGGCGTCGTCCTGCCTGTTGAGCCGTCGACCCGCCAGCCCTCCCCAAGGCCTGTTCCACATGGAGCTCCTTTCCCAGAGTGCAGGTGCCCGGACGTGCCCACCTCCAGCTGCGGGCCGGCCTGCGTTCGCACCCCGCTGCCTCTCCCGAGGTATGCTTCATCGCGTTTGTCTTTTCTGTGGACACTTCGAACAGGTCCAACGAGCTCCTGGACTGCAGCAGAAACCCTGCGTCTCAGGGTTTTGAGTACATCGTGCCACTGAATTCGACCTGCTACTGTTCCAGTCCTAAGACCATCTAGCCCCTCTTGCGTATCTCCAGCTTTACCGTACTGAGAAGCTCACACATAGGAACATCATCTCTTCCTGATTCAAAGGCGGAGACACATCCCTGGAACCGGTCTCCCCTTGTTTCCTCCTCGTCCCAGTTGTACGCTGCGCAGGCCACGACTCCCTCCAGACCCGGGCGCAGCCCAGCGCCAGCCCCTCGGGGGCAGCCCTTCTGCTCCCTGGAAGCGCGTGCTCAGAAAAGCAGATGCTGTAGGCAAAACCTGGCCAGGTGACAGCAGACAGCTGAAGACAGTGAGTTACTCTGCAGCGACAGCTTTATGAAGAAACACAGCATATGTCCACAGTTTCACCTAAGAATGAAAAAACACATGCCACTTACAGGTAAGTAAGCGCATGTTTGGGGGGAAACAGCAAAAGAGAGCAACCTGGGGACAACGATGATGTCCCAACACTCTTTCCAGATTAGAAATCAATGTGGAAGCAGGTCTGGCTTCCCCTGCAAATTCACACGGTGAAATCCTGACTCTCCTACACCAGAGCAGTTGCTAGTACAGCACTTCAGCCACTGCCAAGCACCACCGCACGCTGAAAGCTCCCGTATAGTGCTAAGAGCCGGCAAAGGTCACATTCCTGAGCTCAGCCACGCAGCCCTCTAACAAATCTGCTTTGTTCCCATCACTGCTTTAATTAGGAAATTGCACTGATTTTTCCCACAGTTGAACTATCAAAACTCAGGCTTGTTCTCTGCCAAAGCCTCTTCCATCTCTCAGCTGGTGACTCAGCGTGACACCCGGGCACTTAAAATCCATGAACAGGGAACAAGAAAGGAGGCAGTGGCTGATCTGACTGTGTTTTGAGCACATAGCCCAGAGAAGGGTGAGGTTGCCGGGCTCCGAGTGCAGAACAGAACACGACCGGTCCTACCTACCAGCACAAGCACCACCCTGACGCTCTCGCGCATCCCCAGTGTGGGCCGGGCACGGAGATCTTGGAGTGAGCAGTAATTTTGTGGGGTGAGACGTGACGATGGTGAGGAAAAGGAGAATGGAAGACCCCCTACAAACCTCTTCAAAACTGCCTGCTCCTGACTCAGTGTTTGTCAAGGAGGGTGGAGAACAGAGAATACTGCGAGTTAATGGTAGGGTGGGAAGAGAGCAGCTGCCATGGGAGCGCCGAGCCGCGCCGCCGCGGCACGCTCGCCCAGCTGCTGCATCACATGGACGCAAACCCTCGGCAGCTGCGGGCCATGTGCGCGGCGCCGGCCGCGTCTCCGAGGCCAGAAAGCAGCCGGAGCCAGCTGCACGAGAAAGGCCTGCAGATCGACTGCCACTACGATTTGTGTCTCGCTAGATTTTCCACCGGCGTTTCAGGAAACACTGAACAAGCGGGGTCTGCAGCTGTGTCAGCCCCCAGCACGGCTACAACCCCTCCTGCCTCTCCAGTCAGCACAGAAATCCAGCTGTGTTGGCATAGAAACGACAACGGCTCCGACATGGCGTCACTGCAAGTTACACAATTCAATTAAACGCAGACCGAGAGGGCTGCGGAGATTTAACAAAGCAGGGGGAGAGGTTTTCAGGGCACACGGGATGGCAAAGGTGCCTTTGCCCCAAATCAACCTCCAGACAACTTCCAGAACATCCAGGGGGTGGATTTCAGAAGAAAACAGAGCCCAAGCTAACGAGTGAAGCTGATGTTCAGACGCTGTGCTGCCTCGTGGACAACATTGAATAACGTTCTATTTAAAGGCAATGCCGCTTGCATAACGCTCGCAGCAATTCCCTCTCCCCCACAGCCTCATACATTATTCCCGGGGACATTTGCAGGAGGACAGTCTGTACCGCGGCAGAATTCACCTGCTCCGCGAGGCTGAGCCTGGGGCAGAGCTCCGCGCGCGAGGGTGGACTGAAGTCGGGAAAGGACAGACTGCAGCAACAGCTCTCACGGGACAAAGACTTTCTCTCTGGAGAAAACAGGAGAAAAAGGCAGCATTGTCTCGGAGCAGAGCTTCTCCCTCCCCCAGCCACCGACTCCTGCACAGGGTCAGATGATCTTACATTTCCACCCCAGTCACGTTAAATGCCATGGTGACTGGATCACGCGCTGATTGGTGTATTTGAAATACCACCGAGGCTCAGGCAACAGCTCCGGGAGAAGTGACAAATCACCTCTTCCTGCAAATGCCAAGGGACTGGAATTCACTGTCACCTTTGCATGTGCTGGGTCTGTAATGGGCACGTTTAAGGGGATATTGTGCTGGTGGCCAGAACCTCTCGCGGTGCCGCCGCCGAGCCGCAGCCGGGCAGCGGGGCGAGGGAGCGGGGGGGCTCCCGGGGTGCTGCGTGGGGTTGGCAGAGGAAGCAGCGTGAGACTCTTGTATTCGGAGGGTTTAATTAGCAACAAGCCATGTTGCCTCAACGACTTTCTTTGAGGAAGGACACTCCTTCCTTTAACTAAACATCTGGCCAACTAAAACACAGCTGGAACTGCTCCTCGCTCAGCTTGCACTGCAGGGCGCCTGCTCCCACCCCACTGCCACAGCTGAGCAAGTACAAGGGAGTGTTAATTAAACACCACACAGCTGCGTCCCAGGGAAGCAGTAACTCCCGGCATCCCAGCCTGCAGGGAGAAGGTAGAGGGGACAGAGCTACAGCAAAGGGACCGGCTGGCTGAGGCAGGAGTGACCCAGAAACCTCCCACTGCCTTGGTCACCAGAAGTGGTGTAAATCCAAAATAATGGGGGAACTAGCAAAGGATCTTGGAAACACCAGCTGGTGGCCCGCACGAGAAGCGCGCATGGGACACCACGAGGAGAGGGCCCGTCATCCCCAACGCACGGCTGCACGCTACATTTTCATTTTCTCCCTAGGACTGAGAGCGACCGCAGTGCTGCCCAGCGGACCTGGACCCAAGAACAGCACACTGCAGACACTGGAGACAGGTAACTGCTACGAACACGACGGCTCCCGCCGGGTTGCTTCAGGCAGCTGGAGAATCCCACCAGGCTGGACACAGAGAAACCGCTGAGGGAGGGGAAAATCAGACCCCAGCCCAGGTAGAGGCAAGACAACACTGTCACCACTGTGATCCGGACTGAGCCACAAGCTCACTAGAGTCCAGCTTCAGGGCACGGACCATCTACTTCTCAGCTTCTTAAAGGTTCAGAATACTTCCAGCAAAGAACAACTCAGCATCATTACAAACACAGGCAATGGGACTGCTGACTTTCCAACCCCCCCTTTTCTTGGGATCCACCCTATTACCTCTGTCCCCCATGAAAGGCTTTGTTTCTCCTGGGAGCTAGGTGTTATTTTACACATGCTGTAGCCTTAGGCCCAGTGTTTCTGACCCACTGGTGACAAGCACCAGGCAGGCACGGACATGGTGCACACAGGACTTGCTTTACCTTCACCGCAACAACACAATGTAAACATAATTTCTCTTTTCAGTACAGCTCCACCTCATCCGCATTCTGCTCCCAGACAGCGCCGTGTCACTGGTGCTGTACTTTACCAACGGAAGAGTGTTCCCAGGACATCTGCGCAGACAGGACTGTTATTTTCTTACACAAGGAACCAGTCCGAAATCCTCCCTGCCCAAATCTCTCCCAGGAGCAGGGAGAGAAAGTGGAGAGAGGAAGGCAACTCTTGGTCATCCAAAACATTTATTGTGAAAATACGAGACTGAAAGAGAAATAGGTGAAACCATTAGAAATATTTATTGTTACAGCACACCACAGAGGTCACACACCACCCCTGGCTTTTCCTCTCAAGGAGACACAGTACAATCTGTTTGGTACAGGGATTAGAAGGGGAAGCTGTTGGCAACCTGTTTCAAACCTCCCTGTTGGGACTTCAGCAAATGGCCTCTTCACTGCAGTTATGAATGCAAGGAGCTGCATTAACCCCTTCAGCACTAGCCCAATGCCTCTCTGGACTACAGCTTTCACCCAAGGAAAGCACCGAGCAAGAAAGCACAGCTTGTGCCGGGATACTCAGCTCCCTGACCGGCAGTCACAGGTGCTTGGCACAGCATCACCACGACGTCCCCTGGGATGGTCGGCTTGTGTCTCCCTCATTGCCAGGAGGCTCATGGGAAAAAAACCTGGGGCACAGACTGCGATGCTCTCCTCATCCATGAGGATGTGCCCCAACCCTATTTAATAGGGTTTACTCAAAGTGCTAGCAGCAAAAGCTGTGCTCCTAGGACAGGTCCCTTCAAGACCTTATTGGGAGAGTCCAGCATCCACTCCTATGAATTACAAATTAAATAGGGTAAAATTAAACAAGTTGACACCAAGCTAGCAAGGGACTAAAGGAGACTTGAAAAAAACGTTCCACAAAATGTTAGAGACACCACTGTGCAGATGAAGACAAGGCTCTCTCTGGTGGAAAAAGTGTGCATTGCACGACATTCAAGGTGGTAGCGCAGAGAAGGGGAAAAACAATCTCGCCTGAAGAAAAAAAAAATCACAAGGGTGTGAAATAGGATACAGATCTGTCCCGTTTTAGCTTCAGCTGTGAAAGCTGAATGAACGGTTGTTGTAACATGTCTGTTCCAAACACTGACTGGGTAACTAGTGCATTTATTACTTAGGCACAGAAATTGTCATTTTAAGCCTACTGTGCCAATTTCAGAAAAAGCTGAGCTTCTTTTCTGAAGCTGCACACTAATTAACAGAGATAGGTCTGAAGCCTGTGGAACAGTGACTTTAAGAAACATTAATTATGAACTGGTGCAGTGGAAATGAGAATAGGGCAATTCCAAAGTGCAGGCCACCTCGAGGACTCGTGCACTCTGCATCCTGCCCCTCACAGCAGGACCTGGATGCTCAGTCCAGTCTTTGGAACTTAACAAAGATAGGTAAAAAGAAAACAATGATTTAAAAAAGAAAAAACATGTTTGCTGCTGGCCCATCATCACTGGCTGGAGAGCATCACAGTCTCTGGGAATATTTATTGTTGTCTAGCACCAAATCACATGACCCCAAAGGCAGTCACTAAAAGTCTCAAAGGACCCTCTGGGTCTTTCTTCTGCTCTGTTGCAGGAGAAGGGATTAAGGGCTGTGTCTTCAAGAATATAATAAATAAAGATCTGCAATGTCCTGAAGAGCATCTGCAAACTGGCAAATAAGCCTGCTTCCAAGAACAGCTAAATCTGCCTGCCACCTCGCTGGCCAGGCAATTTTCCAAACAATTCATCAGCTATGCCAGCCCAAGTCCCTCTAAACCATGCTGAGAACAGAACCATCCTCCACAGTAAAGTTTCCCCCCAACTACTTATTGAACAGTCTTTGGAGTGTTAATTTAAGAAGCTTCATATTTCATATCTGGTACAGAATGAGTCTCATTCACCCTGACCTGACCTTTCCAGTCTCCTACACTATGAGGAAATATCAAACGTGAGGTGGCCACAGGATCTCAGTCCATCTGACTGTTGCAAAGGTGAACTCTGACGATGGTGCAGAGCCACTAAGTGATGACTTATGGCTCATAAAACAGGCAGTAGAGTCCTTGTTATAATTTAAGAGGTTTGTCAGATTTCTGTAACTTCAGCTCTGCTGTTACACTCAGCACCATGCATTACCACAGACAGACAGGGAGAGCAAGATCTGAATGGGAATCCTTAACGACTGCCTCTGACTCATACCCAGCAGCAGATCAGCTCTTCACCTCACACTGGAGAACCGTTTCTTTCGTCAGTGCTGCTGCAGACAAATGTAAAGTTAAGCAGTCGCACTGAACATAGCCCAAAAGGAAGAGCCTCACATGTAAACTGGTTTTATACAATGGTGACAGAGAACCATTGTTTTCAGCCTGTAGCACAAAGTGGTACAGCCTGCAGAAGCTCGACTTGTTACCTTTCAGCCTGACTGCATTCTGCCCATGCTCTTACGGTGCCTCACAGGTCCTCATACATGACATCAGCCACTGATTTAGATGAGGACAAGAGACAGAATCAGAAAAGAAAAGCAAAGGGATTGAGAGGACTGAAGGCAACAGAAAGGTCTGGAGGGCTCATGAGTGCAGTGGCTCTTTCTCATAAAGCCTATGACAACCATTTATAAACACACAAGCTCTCTAAGGGGAGGACTTCTGTGGATTCAGTCAGAGCAGAGGCAGAGTTACAGCTGAAACCTAACCTAAAGAGAGCATTTGGATTTGGAAGTTTTAGAGTTGTTGTTTAATCCCGAGACAGCGCAGCTGAGTGAGTTTAGAATTTAAGTTACAAAAAAAGAAAGCACTAGAAAATAATCTTGATACAAGAGCAATAATCAGCTGAGGTTCCCCACCCTGCGCAGGGAATCCTGCTCCACAATCCGCCCAGCACAGCTGGGATGCTGCCAAGGCATTGCTTGGTCCCAGCACACGCTGGGATGGCAAACTGTCCTGGGTGAAAGTTATGTGGGGGAATCCCCAGAAGTGGGAGTTAAGATGCTGCCACCAGTTCTGGTTTTGGCCTGTTCTTGACGGGTGATGCTTCTGTGGAGGAAAGAGAAACTTGTTACAGAAACAATGCAAAGAATCTCCAGAGTCATTGCCTGTGAAAGAACTAGGACTCATATTCCACTTCTCCACAAAGCAACAAATGCTTGCAGAGCACCTGGAAAGTTACTGAACTAATACATGCTCATTACAAGTAATTCCACATGTCCAATATGCCCCTCTTCTCCACACCACTCAAAGAGCAGTTTCAGAATGTATCCAACAACCTTAATAAGCCACCAGCACAGCACAGGACACAGATCTAGAACAGCAAGCAACTTCTCAGAGGGCAGAGGGTAGACTCACCCCTTTGTTCCACTAACAGGGATTTAAATGGGGCTCAACCAGCTACATGCAGCAAGGACAGCTTGTATTTTCTTTGGCCATCCTGCTGTCAATGTACAGACAGGACATCTGATCCCTATTTACTATTAAGCAAGTTCTAAAAAGAAACAACCCCCCTTCTGATATCCCACATTTCTTTGGGACAGATTTCACACAGAGGAAATGGCTTCTTATAGCTCCTGGCTTCCATGAGCATGAAAGAAATCCAGCTTCTGCAACTGACGGCTCAGCATCTGTTGGCCCAGGAGAGGGACCCTTTTCCAAGCTGGCTTCTGGCACCCAGCTGAGTCCAGCCCTGCTTCAGCACCGTTCATCTCGAGTGCAGGCACGCCTCCAGCTCTTCAGCGAGGACAGCACATCTGGTAAAATTCTGCGAAGACTCCTTCCTCACCAGGCTACAGGCCAGCAGTGCCTGTTTGGTCACTGTTCTGAGCTCTCTCTCCTGCTCCCTTCTTAGCATCTAGCTGCACAAACCCAGCAGCTGAATTTCTGGGTTGCTCAGGAGCAAACAAGCACATCACATCAGATCTCTGGAGCAGTTGTTCCCACAGTCCTGGAATTCCAGGACTCCTGTGATTCTCATCCAACTGGTTCAAAACTACTACTGTTAGCTGAAGCAAGGTCACGAGAGCTACGAGTTGTCATGGGCCTCAGCGAAATCCAGTTTTGTGCAGTGTGAATGCTAGTATCTGTGCTAACAAAAAAGCCTCCCTAATTAGCAATACATTGCAATGATATCCAGGGCACCAGTGCGTGTGTCAAGCAGATAGCCAAGGAAGGAACAAGTTCTCCATGGAGCTTCGTAATAGAACATACACAGGGTATTCCAGTGCAGCTGGCAGTCCACAGCATGTACAAAGTGTGATTCAAGACCACCAGGTGCAACAAAAGGTGGGAAGCTCAGAAAAAGAACTAGATGCCAACTGAACAGAGTAAGAGATTAGAGCCTCGGATCCTGAAGGTAAAGGTTCAGCTGAATTTGTGGGAAGGAAGCTTTTACAGCCCATAGCAGCACTGCTTTAAACCAAAAGGGTGATTCCTTCACGTTTACTAGGACAATACTTATGTGTAAAAGAGGGTCTCAAACTATTTTATAGAGCTAAGAAGACATATGAGAAGCCAAAGCTGCAGAGCATATAAAGAAAGTGTACCTGGGACCTCTTCTGGGAGTGGTTCAGAAGGAACTTCTGGAAGCTCAATCTGTTCCTGTAAGAACATTAAAGATGACACATGACACACACCCCACATGCCAGGCTGTGGTCACAGAGCCTTGTGCCACAGTTCTGTGCAAAGACTTTTTGGGAACAGAATATCAATGCAAGAGATTTCACATACAAACTGACATCTGCCCCCAGAGTTGCAGGAAGAGTTATGGGCTTCAGTATTGTCCAGTAAATGACAGCAAGGCTCTTTTCTTTTATTAAATGGGACTTAACAGGACCCCGTATTAGCTATGAAACCCCTCAAAGCATTGCGAGTTGCAAATCCTCTCCACCTCACTCTCCACTGACTGCACATTTCCTACAGTGAAGCCGAGCCAGTGTTTGGGAGAGCCACAGGCGCTCCAGAGATGGGTGGGAATGATAACATACACTGACTTGTGTTCATCTGAGCATGATCCAGCATGTTCAGAGTCTTCATCTAGTAAAGTGCAATCGTTATCCTGCAAGTCCAGAGATCAGCTGACTGCAGCAGACAGCAAATAAAGTATAACCCTTAAAAATATCTCCTTTTTTAAAATGACCCCTGAGTGCAGAGCAATTAGCTTGATCTTTGATTATGCAGGAATTGGGCACACACACTTATAAATGGGATCTCTGGCAGAAAGGTAAACTAGTAATAGTGGGGAAAAAGACAACATCTTCCCTGCTAAAAACAGCTTCTTGGAAACATGGATGAAAAGTAACTACAAGAACAGCAGGTTAGTCCTACCTGAGTAATGGCGTTTAATTCTTCTAAAATGGCATCTTCATCTTCTTCGGTCAGGCTGCCAGCCAATATCTCATCTATTTGCTGTAAAAGAGAGAAAAAAAACATTCCAGTCAACAACAGTGTAGCAACAGAAGCTCTATGGCTTATAGTAAGGCAGACGCACAAAGGAAACCAGTGTAAACATGGGGTGAAGGAACGCTCAAAATTAACAAACCTAATTTTTCTGCAGGGAACTGAGATTCAAATTTGATTGTCTCTTAAATAAGGTAAGGAACATAAGGCGCATCGGACAAATTCTGTATGACAGGTTGTCTCTGCTCAGAATTACTCATGCATACAGTACGTACCCTCTGGTACTCCACAGCATCTTGGGTTTCACCTATTATTCTTTCCACTTCTTCTATTGACATAACCTGGAGAAAAGAGGCAAAAATCCATCCATAAGTAAGGCTTGTAGGGAGCTAGGTACAAACATCCAGGACTCTGCCCAGTCCAAGGCAAGAGCACACTCAGCTAGTTTGGTCATACACACCTGGTGCATTTTGTTCAGACATTCATTGCCTATTTTCAGACCCTCAATGACCTTCATTTCAATCTGGGTGAATTCGATATCTTGGACCTGAAACAGGAAGGAGGGAAGCATCACAGGCTGCCATGTTCCCATCATTTGCGAGATACAGATTTCCAAGATCCCCAGAGAAGGTGCAAGAAGCAGGCAGTCAGGAGCCCTTTTTCTAGTGAACGGGGCTCCAGTCATGCCAGGCCAACGGGAAACACGCACAAAACCCCCTTAACTCGAGCAGCTGCAAAAGCAACAGGCCTTCAACTGATTTCCTAGGTGACAGTCTGAGCTGAGGCCATGGTTTCAATGGCCACCCCAAAGTGAACACATCTGTTTCTAAACTTAGGGTAGAGAGACAAGCCCGAGGAAGTTTTTACTTAACCTTTTGACACAGTGACTAAAGTGTGAGTGGTTTACAAAACATACGTTGAGTGGTTTACAAAACATACGTTGAGTGGTTTACAAAACATAGTAGTACAAAACCTGCACTACTGACCCAAAACGTTCACTACTTGATTCTTTAGGGAAGAGTCATGGCATAACTGTGATTTTAGAGGCATCTGCACTTCTGACAGAATAACTAAACCTCAATTTGGACATGATAGTTAAAATGCAATTCCACAGAATCGAAAGGAACACACAACCCGAAAAGAACACTTATACCAAGTGCAGATAACAGGCCATTGATTCCAGCTTACCATCCGTTCCAAGTTGCTGATCTGGTTTTCTGTTTTATCTAGAAGTTGCTCTTGGTAACGCTTCTTCTTTAGCAAGAGCATAGCTTTTCTGAAAGAAAGGAGGAGGAGGAAAACTCAAAATAGAATAAAGCAAATGAGCCTAAAAAGACTGCACCAAAACTGTATTTGTTTGTGTTTCGCTCTTCCAAAGGGGGTGGGGAGGAAAAACGTGCAATTTAAATGCAAACTCTGAATTGCTCCTGCGAATAAGGATGAGCAAATTAATCAGAAATTCACCATCTGGTACCAGAAAATTTAGGTATGTTTGTCATAGACTAGGACTTCGTCGTGCTAGATGTGCAGCAGCAGTGCAAAACAGAGCCTGCGCTACGAAAGGCTCACGATACACACGCAAAACAAGACATAACAACAGGCCACTGACAGAGCATCCACACAGGTCACCGACACTTTGCGGTTAAAGAGAAGTAACCACTTTTTGAAGGTTTATTTAAAACACCAACTTTGGGAACACAGCAGCATCTTCTCTTGATGCTACATATGGAACCCCCTGCTTTAAAGCTAATTACTTTTTAATGGATAATCTGCACATACTCCATTAAGAGCTACGGTTCAGCAGCTCTTCCTTTGCAGGGCGTTGAATAAAGGACCCTTCGCCGTACCGAGACGCCGCCTCCTCCCGCCCCCCCGCCGCGCAGGGGCAGCCCCCACTCACTCCTTTTTGCCCTCCCGCAGCAGCTGCCGGGCCAAGGCTCGCTCCTTCTCCAGGTGGAGGCTGATCCGCTTCTGGTACTGCCTCAGCTTGTCGCGCTGCTGCTTCAGTTGCTGAAGGGGGGGGGGGACACCTCAGGCAGGGGAAGCCGAGCTCCCCCCCCGCCCGGGCAGGCCGCGGCCCCCCTCCCGCCCCC